>JAWRVF010000904.1:0-143353 GCA_036785485.1 Physcomitrellopsis africana
CTATTCTATCACATATTATCAAATCAATTTGTTTTATCTATTTCTCTTGGTCTATATTAATTAAATAATTATTAGAATAAATCTTATGTTCCTGACAAGAATTTATTTAGAAGATTCCAAATTCCTAGTATATATAGGTATTAAGATTAGAAGATCCTCAATCTCAAGAATATATGTCTTGTGGTCTAATTTGGATCTTCTAATTTTGTTTTTGTTCTTGTATTGCTTTGCTTTACAATAAAATTTATATATTTCATTATTTTCTTATGATCTTGTATATTTTCTTGATCTTATTCATGATAGTTTGTCAAGACTCACATAGCTTAATATTAAAATTTGGATAAAGAGCGGATTATTTTTCTTCTAGACCAATATTATTCTTGAATTTTTTATTTGATTTTTTCTTTTAATTATAAATTAATTAAATTATTTTATTTTTATTTTATTTTTATGGTAAGAATTAAAGAATTCAATATGGTGGATTTCAAAAAAGTCAAATTAGATTCAATCATAAATTAACTTAAAGCATTGAGAGTTAAGCCAAAGACCTTATTTAAGTAAAATGAAGAACTTTATATGACCATACATAATAGTCAAAGACCAAACCATATTAGCTAATATTATATTATAATATAGCTATAAAATAAAGAACAAAAAATATATATATATATATATATATATATATATATATATATATTATAAATAAGTTTAATTAAAAATTTGATAATAAAATTATTTAAAAAATATAAATAAAAGATAAAGAGGTAGTAAAAAAAAATATATATTAATGTTGTCTTTTTATAAAAAGAATTTTTTACTTATCTTGTAGGACCACAATAAGACAAAATAAGATTGATTAGCAAAAATAATACTATAGACATCTTTAGATCAAAGCAAAAGATAGTTTCTAGCAAGAATTATCTAAAAAAAATCTTGGATTGATACCTAAGGAATACCGATTGTGAACTATAATAGAAACCGGACCCCAAGATATAAAATTGTATGCCTATGGCAAAAAGAAGGTTTTTTTTTATTAATTGGAGAATGAGATTAGAAAGTAAACTTGATAAGATTTTTTTAGCGTTGATTAGGAGATTTTTGAATTTGTAATAACTTGTAAGGATATACAAAGTCAAGATTTTATTTGGATGTCTTTGGTTATTGAAAAATAAAGTGGATTCACATTTTGAAAAACTTTATAAGTATTATAGCAAATCTATAGGTAAAAATTTGTATGTTTGTTAATATAATTGTGTTAAATGCATATTGTAAATTTGAGCTTCATCAAATAGCTAGATCAAAGATTATTAGAATTCAAATGGACTAGGATCTTAGAAATTGGATTTTGAGGAAAAATAAGGGTTTTTATGATTTTAAGTAATTTGTTAATTACATTGAAATGGTTTTTTTTTTTTTTTTTTTTTTTTTTTTTGAGTTGATAGTTAATTTAGTTTTTAACATTTATGCAAATTTTTGGAATAAGTCAATAGTACAAAAAGGAGATATTGATATTGGAAGATTGATATTGAGATTAGAGAACGAGAATGGCCAACATCCGAGTGGATTAAGAGATTTTTCTCTCAATTTGTAGGTTTAATTTTTTTTAGATTTTATATGTTTATTGTCAACTAGTAGATTGAAAAGTGTACAAATTTTTAATCAAGGTCAATGGTTAATTTAATAATTATTGAAATTTTAAATCTACTATATGATTTGATTAGAATTGGTTTGAATTCAATTAAGATTTGATTAAGGTTTATTTAGAGTATCTTTAAGATTTTATTAGAATTTTATTAGGATTTATTAAGATTTATATAAGATTTGGTTAGGATTTAATTAATATTTACTTAAAATTATTTTAAGATTTTATTAAAATTTATTAAAATTTATTTAAGATTTTATTAAAATTTATTAAAATTTATTTAAGATTTGATTAGATTTAATTAGAATTTATTAGGATTTATTTAAAATTTAATTAGATTCAATTAGGATTTTTTAAGGATTTTTTAAGGATTTTTTTAAGCTTCTTTAAGATTTCTTTAAGATTTTTTTAGAATTTATTTATGATTTTTTTATGATTTTTTTAAGAATCTTTATGATTTTTAAAAATTCCTTAAGATTATTTTAGGATATGATTAGAATTTGATTAAGATTTGTTAAAGATTTAATTAGAATTTATTTAGGATTTTATTAAGATTGTTAGGTTCTTGATTAGTTGTAAAATATAAGTTCACAATTTACAGCCAAGTATTTAATATATTCTCAAACAAGACAACATGTAATATGGCATTGCTACTACAAGTCATTCTAGGAATTCCATCACTAAGATCTATCTTACTAAAAGATGTATGTATTTGAGACAATAATTTAATATCAAGAACAAAAGAACCAAGAATTAGTCTTCTAAAGAAGTTTGATGGAACTTGCTCAAAGTTTTGTAGCTTTGTAAATCAAGTACAACTTATTATTTTATTTCAACATCAACAATATTTCACAAAAGTATCTCATGTTGGTCTAATTCAAACCTTGCTATCAAGTCAAGCTTTCTCTTGATTTGTTCCATTATTTGAAAAGAATTCTTTCCTATTGCATAACTTTAAAATATTTTTATTAGCATTTGGTAAACATAATAAGATATATTCCGCCTCAATTAAAATTTGAGCTTTTTAACAAAGAACATATTTTGGATCTGCTTATGCTTCAAAGTTTTGACAATTAATATGTGATATTAATTAGAAAAAAAATGCATTGATAAGTCAATATTATAAGAAATTATAAGATACTATAAAAGATCTATTATTGTCTATGTCTAATCTTCAAACTCTTAATAAAACAATCAATGAAGCTATGAGGTGCATCAATTGATTATTTCAATATTGACAAGATAATGCTCTTTGGATAAACCATAGCTATATATCAATTATCAGTAGCTTCTATATCATCCAATTTTAACAATTATTTAGAAGTAGAGGATATGAAAATTGATGTTGTTTGTTTAAAACTTCTTTTGAATAAGAAAAGAAATAACAAAGGAATCAAGATTTATGCTTATATTGTAGAAAGATTGGCCACAAGTTTGATAATTGTCCTAAGAAGTGTCAACGTATCCATTGAATGAAAAGTGTAGCTATACCAACAAATGTATTGTCAAAAAATAAAAGCATCCAACTACAATAGACACTATGTGATTGGACTTTTCTACTTCTTAAGACAAAATAAGTCATATATTATCTACCAATTTTTCTTGTTGCTTTACTATATCAATCTATTTAGGCTTTCAAAAATTCAAAATCCTTGTTTTATTAGACTTAGAAGCCTCTATTTATTTTATTGATAAAAAATATTTAAGAAATTATAAAATTTTTATGATTAAAAAATCCAAATCCATCCATGTAGAAGTTATAGATGGTTTGCCTTTATCATTTGGAGATGTTTCTTATGAAACAACTCTATTAAAAATAATAGTCTCATATATTTTCTAGTCTTTGGCGATAGGCATTCTAATTTTTTCTTGAATATACATATTTCTTTATTTTTATCTTGTTATTTTTTTTTGACATAGTTTTTTATTAATTTACATATTTGTTTTATTTTGTGTCCTTAACATATAAGAATTAGCCAAAAATCTTGCCAATGAGCCTTAAAAGGTATAGGAATTTCATTGACTCTATTTCCACAAACCTAAATGTATTTGTTGATAACTTCTTAGTGAAGATTGGATTCAAGGAATATTCATAAGAGGAGAAGAGTTAAATTAAAGCCTTCATTAATATATAGTCATCTATTCTAAGATAGAATAGAATGATAAAAGCAAATTAGTCACCATATCAAACCTTCAAGCATTGAGAGAATAAGACTCACAAGATTTATTTGCCACGCAAGCTTCAAACAAACTAGTGTAGTTTTCACAACCTTCAATTGAGCAAAGTAAGGATAATATATTTCAACGCTAAGTACGACCTTGGTTGGAGCCATTAGGAGTAAGATCCAACTATGCAAGTCTTGATTCTAATACTCAAGCTTTAATGATATTACTTGAGTTTGAAAAGGTGAATCTTTTTAATCTTGAGATCTTATTTGAAGATGTTTTGAAGACCACAATGAAGATGAGATCCTTAGATGGAATATTTCAATAATAGAGGTACTAACTCAAGGCTATAAGTGATTTTTTTAAAGATTAGTAAAATCCATTGCCTAAGAATGGAAAACAAAATACATAGCTTCATTAATATAGTATATTTTTGATTTCTTACGTATGTAGTAAGATCGAGCTCTTCTTGGAACTCATTACTAGAAAAGAAGGTGATATTAGAGATATACACTTTGGAGGTTCATAGAACCTTCTAAAATATTTTAGAAGCTTCTTAAGTTAGTGGAAGTTGATTGAGAAGCTTCTTAGTTGGTGAAAGTCAGTTGAGAAGTTTTCTAGTTAGTAGAAGGAGCTCAAGAAACTTTCTAGTTGGTAGAAGCTACTTGAGAAGCTTTTTAATTTGATAGAAGCCACTCAAGAAGCATCCTAGACATGAATATATATAGGGGTTAAGGCTGAAGAGTTTTTCAATCTTGACAACGCATCTCTTGGAGTTCTAGCTCACCTTTCTTGTTGTTGTTTGTATACTCATCTAATTAATTCAAGTTTTTATTGGTTTCTTCTTGAAACCTTGTCCTAATTCAAATTTCTTACTCTGTATTCTTGTATCCTTGATAGTATTATAGACAAGATTAAGGAACTATATAAGAATATAAGAAAATAATAGAATATATGAGTCTTATTACAAAGCAATGCAATATAAGAACAAAAATAAAACTAGACGGTCCAAATTAGATCACAAGACATGTGTTGTTAAGACTAAAGAGCCCCTCAGCCTTGACACCTATATATTCTAAAAATTAAGAAGCTTCTGGGTAACTTTTCATAGAAGTCTTTGCCTTCAAATCATCTTAAGATGCTTCATGAGTAACTTCTTTGTTGCTTCAATATGAAGCAACCTCAAGAATCCTCTAAAATTATTAAGATTGTTTTAAAAAATTTTAAAATCTTTCTTAAATGGATGTTTGTGACATCACCTCTTCTTTTAGCTTTGAGTTCTTTAAGGAATAATAAAGCCAATATTGTTTAAAGATTAAAAAAATCAAAGATGTGTTTTATAGTCTTTGTAATATACTCTAATTGTCTTTCTTAAGTTAAGAGTCTCATTGGTCTATGTAATAAATAATAATGATCAACGCCTTTTATTTGGAGCTAGGCTTGTACTTCTATGTCATTATTAAAGAAACATCCTTCAAATATAACTTTTGGACAATCTTCATGGATAAGTTTGATTTCAATGACAATTATCACTAATTAGCTATTAGATATTCTTTAACTTCTTTATAATTTGAATAATTATTTTTTTAAAGAATCAATAGTATAAATTATTTGGTTGAAATGCCTACTTATAAAATATCATTTTTTTAGCTATCCATGGTTGATATATTAAATAAAAACAAATCATAAATTCTAAGTAAAATAGGATAGTACTAAATATATTATTTATATTGTATGTAAGAACTAATCTTAAATTTTTTATAGTTATTTTATTTTATTTATAAAGAATTCAAAAAAATTACAAAGCATCATATTTAAGCTTTTTAATTTAGATAATATGGCAACATTATCAAGCAATTGACACACATATTGCTGCTTTGGATTTAGAGGGATATCATTGATAAAATTCTTATACTTTTTGAAGTGTATTGACTAAATTATGAATTGATTCCTATATATGATCACTAATGGTATAGCCATGTTAATGCACAAAGTGTTCTAGCTATCCTTGTCTTATTCTTGAATTAAACACTTTCTCCATCTCAAATTCTTCATGATTATTTACGCCAATATAAAGCAATGGTACTTGTATTCTTTTTGATATACTTGATTCTTTATAAGGTTCCAAAAAAGAAGCATGAAAAATATAATATATTTTTATAGATGCTAGTAATTTCAAATGATAAGCAACATGATTAATTTATTTTTAAATAAAAAATGGTCATAATCTTTGATAGTCCAATTTGTCACATAATCAATTGGTTTTAATATTGTCTCACATGAATCACACTTTGTTATCTAAATCAAAGGCAAATTGTTCTTTTTAGAGCTTATTTGTTGTTGCCTTATACTATTCTTGAACTTCTTTTAAATAGAGTTTTATAATTAAACATAGCTCCATCAATTGAGTAGAAAATTCTTCAATTATTAGATTGTTAAATCTAAAAGACAATAACACATTTAGATTTGGATGATATTCATAGTTGATATAGAAAAGTGTTTATTAAGTAGAAGCATGAATGGTGTTGTAAACAAATTTGGCAAGTGGCAAGTAGGAAGTCTAATCATTTTATTGATAGTTGATAATACATCTCAAATATTATTCCAAAATTTAATTGATTTGCTCCTTTTGACCATCAATTTGTAGATAGAATGCTGAAGACAACTTAATATCTATTTAAAAGATTTTAAATAGTAATTTCTAAAACTTGAATATAAATTATAATCTTTAATCTCATATAATATCATTTAGCAATCCATAATATTGTTAAACATTATCAATAAAAAATTTAACTAATTCTTCACTTTTAATTGTCTTCTTATAAAGAATAAAATTTGCTATCTTAATAAATTAATTGACAATCACAAATATGGTATTAAAAAAATTAGATAATGGAAGATCCATAATAAAATCCATAGAAACAAAAGACCAAGGTTGTCTTAGAATAGGTAGTAGTTAAAAAAGTATATATGGGTAATATTAAAGATTCTTTGATTTAGAATATATGTTATATAAAAAATACAAATTCTTTAATGGTCTTTTATATTTGAGGCCATCAAAAAATCTCAAAAAATTAATTCCAACATTTTATTAAATCCAAAATATCTAGTAGTAAGAAAGTCATGGTATGCTTATTTAACACAAAAGTATGCTATTCCTTCTAGAATATATAAATATTCTTAAAAGTAAAGGAGGTTGTCTTTAAACTTAAATTTGTTAGGATCATTTCAAATATTATTAGCATGTTGTTTAATATTAAGGATAAGAAGATCCATAGCTATTGTTATACAAATTTGATCAAAAAGTGAACAATCTATCAAAATTGATGTAATTATTATTTAAATAGAAATATACTCAAATTCTAAGAATATTATCTATTATTGGTCATATGTTACATCTTTTTTTTTTCATAAGATATAGGCACATCAATAAAGCATATAATAATCTTTGCTATTTTTTGGATTGATACATGATATTGAAATTAAAATAAAATAAAGACATATTTCAATGGACTTGGCGGCTATTTAAAACACAATTTAACATGAAACATTCAAGGTTTTATAATTTATATAGACAATCACTAGATATGAAGCACCTTCAAGTAAATGGCACCAATCTTAGAAAGAATTTATGATGGCAAAAAATTCTTTGTCAAGGATTTTATAATTAATTTTTAAAATTGAAAGTTTTTTGGAATAAAATGTAACTAGGTGAAGTCTCTTTTCTTCTCATGGTTGTGACAAGACTACTCTTAAAACAAAGTCTAAGGTGTTAGTTTCTATAAAAAATGGTTTGATAAAATTTAGATAAATTAAAATATGTATTATAGCAAAGGCTATTTTTAAGCTCTAAAAAGTTTTTTTTTGCTTTTAGGCTCTATTCAAGTTTGTCTTTGCATTTTAGCGATGTAAGTAGAATTGCTATTTGAAAATAATTCTTGACAAAAATCTTAAAAAATTTATAAATCTAAAAAAATATTAAATATTATATATTGATTTTAGAATTGTTTAATCACTAATGGCCTTGATTTTTTTTGGATCTATCAATAAACCTTTGTTAGAAATAGCATAACCAAGAAATTCTACCTATAGCTCATAAAATATATATTTTTCCAACTTGGCGTATAATCTAATATTTCTAAGTTTTTGTAAAACAAGATAAATGTATTTTTCATATTCTTTTAGTATTTTTAAATAAATTAAGATATCATCGAAATAATAAACAACAAAATTATCAAAAAATTTATAAATATATTATTTATTAAATGCTAAAAGATTATTGAAGTATTTGTAAATTCAAATCATATGGCATTATATTCAAAATATCTATACCTTGTTCAAAATGTAGTCTTTTATTTATCTCTTTTTTTAATGCATATTCAATTATAAGATTTTTAAAGATCTATTTTTATATAAATCTTTAGTTATTTTAATTGATCAAAAAGTCTATATATTGATAGTAATAGACAATGGTTTTTTGTTGTCACCTTGTTAAAGTCATAGTAATCAATACATATTTGTAAGGATCTATCTTTCTTCTTGACAAAAAATATTAGAATACTAATAGGAGATTTTAAATATTATATAAAATTCTTTATTAAATTCTTGTTGACGTATTTTATCAATGCAACAATTTTTTTTTATAATAAATTATAGATAGGACCAATTAGCTCCCCATTTTAAAAATCAATAGCTTATTCATATGGATGATGCTTTGGCAAGGTGTCCACATTCTTCTTTTCAAACACATCTTAAAAATCTTTATAAGGATTTGAATTAGTTGTCAATGTAATTATTACTTTAGACATTAAAATTGCATAAATAGCAATAAAAGAGCCTTCCTTTATAATCCTTATAAATTCTCTTACTTCAATAAATAAATATTCTATAACTTTAAACTTATGAAGTTTATGAAATATTATAATATATTTTAAATAAATAGGTCCTATTATAAAAAATATTAAATTTATATGTGAATTATATCTTTTAAGCTAAGAAAGTCCTAATATGATTGAATTAGACAAAGACTTGATGATATTGAATATGACTTGGCTACTATGATTTTCTATTGGCTCTTGAATTAGATTAGAAGTAAGAAAGGAGTAGACAAGAGTAAAGAAGGCTTCACTCTTGTCTCTATTTATACTATCTATCTAAAAGCTATGTTGCGATATTCTATAGGACCTCCTATACATGTCTAATTTGTAAGATATGTGTCAAACTTACAAGACAAGTTTTTCACATGTGCGCCATGTATTTGGCTTGTTCCATAAGCTACCAATATGTGTAATACATGGCTAGCTTGTTGACCAAGTTTCTAACCTACCAATCACCTATAGACATGTATAAAGGTATTTTTATATCTATGAAGCTTCTAAGAAGCTTTTTTTTTAAGATATTATCAAATTAACTTATTTTACCTATTTCTATTAATCTATAATAATTAGATAGTTACTGGAATAAATCTTATGTCTGTAATATTATCCCCCCTTCTAGTGATGAATTCCACAAGGAGCGGTAATTATATGTTGAAGAAGTCCATGATACGCTGACTTATACTTGCCACATACTCTATTCTTTATTCATTTTGAAGGTAGTTGATAAGTCTTTTCAGCCATCGATAATGTCCCATATTAGGATGAGATGACCACCCTATTATTTGATCATTATTGAGGCCTTCATAACTTCTTTCAAAAGAAAGCATTTGGAGCACTATCAAAAATAATTTCTACCTCTAAAAGTATTATCAAACATCGGGAGTCTCTTCCAAGGTCGTGATACTAAATACATTGTATTTCACCATCAATTCGAGGAAAAATATGTCGTTCTTGAGGGTCTTCATCTCTATTCCATCATCTTGAAGATTGTAATAGTTATAATATCTCGTCTAATAAATCAGCAAACGATGGCTCTTGAGCTGAATTTGCTGGTTCTTGATCTTCTATCTCTTTAGCACAAACAAATCCAATGAAATAACAACAATGATATAAGATAGGATGAAACCTTTATAGAACCTGCTTTACTATATAGTAAAGATTTTTTTGATTCTTTATCTTGGTTTTGATGGATATCGTCGATAAAATGCATTGACTTTAATTGATGCATTTATTAGATTCTTGAATGGCTTCCATGTGCATTCACTAATATTATATCCATGCCAATGCACAAGATATTCCAGTCGATTTTGGCACCGCCTTGAATCTAAAATCTCTTTGACCTCGAATTCTTTATTGTTGTCTACTTCTATACAAGGTGGTGGCATTTATCATCTTCTTTGTATATCCACTATCTTATATGACTCGTGTAGTGATACGTGGAATACATGATGGATCTTCATTGATTTTAGTAGGCATAATCGATAAACAACTGGATTGATTTGTTCTTAAATCAAAAAAGTCCAAGCCTATGATAATTGAGCTTGTCGTAAGAATGGATAGTCTTGATATTACGACGAAGTAACCATATCTTATCGCCCATGTGGAATTAAGGTTGTTCCTTGCAATAGACATCTGCATTGATTTTTTGTTATTCTTGAGCTTTTTTTACTTGTGCCTTCATTATTGCATATAGCTCTGATAAATGATTCGCCAAATCTTTTGCCGCAAGATTATCAACTTTTGAAAAATCAAAAGTATCAAGTCATGGATGATAATCATAATTTGCAAAGAATGGAATTTGCTAAGTAGAAGAATGTATCGAATTATTATAAGAAAACTCTATCAATGGCAAAAGAATTATCCAATCATTTTAATGATAATTGACGGTACATCTCAAATATTGCTCCAAAACTTGATTTACTCATTCCATTTGTCCATTAATTTGAAGGTGGAAAGTTGAGGATAATTTTATATCTACTTTCAATATTTTAAGAAGAAACTTCCAAAATCTTAATATAAATTATATTCCTTTGTTTGATATAATATCCTTTGGTAGTCTATGATAGCGATAGATATTATCCAAGAAGAGTTTAGCTATTTTTTTACATGTAATAAATTTTGTACATAGTACAAAATGTGCCATGTTGGTAAAATGATCTACCATCACAAATATAGAGTCATATGAACTTGACTTTGGAAGATCTATGATAAAAATCCATAGAAACAGAAGACCAAGGTTGTTCTAGTATAGGTAATGGTTGAAGAAGTTTGTAAGGTCGATGATGAGGAGTTTTTGATCTTGAATAAATATCACATGACTATACAAACTCTTTAATAGCCTTTTACATCTGAGGCCACAAAAAATCTCTCGATATTAGCTTCAAAGTCTTATTATATCCAAAATGTCTTGTTACAAGGAGGTTGTGACGAGCTTCTAGAGCATGTAATCGTGCTGCATCTTTTGGAATATATAGGCATCCTTCGAAATAGAAAAAATCATTCTTGAATTCAAACTTAGAAATATTATGAGACTTAGATGAATTATTCTTAATCTCATGGAGAAGAGGATCTAAAGACATATTAGATTGAATTTGTTTGACAAAAGTGGAATCAACAATTAATATTGATTTCATTACTTAAAGATGAAATTCCTCCGACTTTAAGAAGATCATTCTTTGTTCATCAAAAGCTAAATCTCCTTGTCTTGGTATAAGATAAGAACATCTAGAAAGTACATTAGATAAATATTGTTATTTTTTTGGCCAATAGGTGATAATAAACTCGAATTTTGACAAAAACATGCTCCAACTAGCCTGACAACAATTCAATACACACGCGGATATGAAATACTTGAGGCTCTTGTGATCCATATATACGGTGTCGTATTGTAATTTGGCTACTATGTGAAAAAAAAATATACATGTATATTTAATATATAATTTATTATGCAGTTAAGTGAAAGCCATATCAAAAGATTTTATTAGTTATAAGATGTGATTAGGTTGTTAATTTAGAAAGAATCTATTTAATAGGACTATTAATGAGATTTATATAACTTTATTTTTTTTTATAGTGATTTTGAGATTGATTTATATTGACAATAACTTATATATATCTTAAGTCACCTTTGTTAGACATTGATGATCCTTAAAATCTTAGTTTACTCCTTTTATTTGGTGCTTAAAGCACAAAGTATGTAAATCTTATAAGAAGAAGGGTTAAAAAAGGGTTTTTAGTATGAAAAGGATAGTTTGGCCATCTATGTGGATGAATATTGGTGGATGATAGAAATCTCTATTCTAATTGGCCAAAAATCATGTCAAATGGACTTCAAGGAGGCTGCTCGAGGGTTTATTAGGAATTAGGATTTGTTTTTCGAGGGGAGTCGAACATCAAAGGCTAAGGTCATAAGGTTTAGATTTTTGGATCTGATTTACGTGCAAATTTTGTGTGATTTTCACTTTTTATGAAGAAATTATAGGCGCTCAAAGTTAAGGTGTCAATTTTGGACCTATTGTCACTCTTTTGGATATAACTCGCGCATACAGAGAGCAATCAAAGATCGGCGACTTGGATTGGAGAGAGTACATTTACAGTTATATTTTTTATATAAAACTTGATAAAATCCAAGCTAGGGTGAAAGAAAAATTGGGGGTTGAAGTCAGTGCTTGTAAGCTAAGGACAGTAAGTGACCCTATTTAACTAGTGGTTATATTTTGAGCTATATCTTACACAATTTGATAGATTTTTGGCTCAAAATTGTTAAGAATATATATGTTTATATCACAAGACTATGTACAAAAATTTTGTGGCATTAAGATTTTGGATTTGTAAAATATAAGGAAAATAGTGCTTGGATATTTCTAAGCTAAGATTTTAAGCACTTACTAGGGATTTTGAGATATTAGACAATTGAAAACGAATTTATAGTTGATTATTTCTTATAGTGAAACTTAAGAAGAATGTCTACACTTTAAACTTAATTTTATAGAAACCAAATAATTGGATAAAGAGTTATTGAACTCTAAACTTCAGCAAGAAATAAGTCCTTGCAGGTGAATAAAGTTTTGAAGGGTTTTTGTAGAAATTTGAACCCTTTTTGTACAAACTTACTTGAATATAAGAGGATTTATATATATAATTTTTCTTTTGTAAGATTGTTGTATTATTTTTTTTTTTATTAAGGACAAATCACCTGTTGGATTTTTGCCATCAGGTTTCAAATAAACTCTCCACACCCAAGTACCCAGTGTATTCCCAAATAGAAGTTCATGCCATATGACAATAGTGACTAGACTACAAGCGCCTTCCAGATAGTGATGCCATTCTTGAAAAGAATCTACAATTGCAAAAAGTTCTTTATCATGGATTTTGTAATTGATCTCTATTGTTAAAAATTTCCTGGAATGGAAATCTACTAGGTAGAGTTTCTCATCTTCTCCCATTTGTGACAATATTGCCCCCAAAGCAAAGTCTGATGTGTTTATTTTCATATAAAATGCCTTAAAAAAATCAATGCAATACATGATTAGTATAGAAGTAATAGTTGTCTTTGAAGCCTCGGACGATACTTCTACTTCTTTATTCCACTCGAGTTTGTCCTTACAAGTTAAGCATGTAAGTAGAGCTGCAACTTAAGAAAAGTCCTTGATAGAGATTTGATAGTAATTGGCAAATCTCAAAAAATATTATACATCTTTTATTATTTTTAGAATCTTCTAATCTATGACTGTTTGGACTTTCTTAAGATCTATTTTGAGACCATCATTTGAAATGATTTATCCTAAGAAGTCAATTTGAGTAGTGTGAAATACACACTTTTCCATCTTGACATATAACCTTGTATCTCTAAGTTTTTGTAACACACGACAAACATGAAGTTCATGTTCTTCTATATTCTTAGAGTAGATCAAAATGTCGTTTAAATAGGAGACAATGAAGTCATCAAGAAACTCACAAAAAACATCATTCATAAGATATTGAAAAGCAGTTGGTACATTTGTAAGTCCAAAAGGTATGACATTATATTTAAAATATCCATACCTTATTCAAAATGCAGTCTTTCATTCATCACCTTCTTTGATACACACTAGGTTGTATACTCCTCTTAGATCTATTTTTGTATAGATCTTGGCTTGATTCAATTGATTAAGAAGTCCAAATATCAAAGGTACAGGGTACCTATTCTTGATGGTAATCTTATTGAATCCTCGATAATCTACACACATCCCTAGTGATCCATTTTTCTTCTTTATAAATAAAATAGGAGCTCTTGCTGGGGATTTTGAATGGTATATGAAATTCTTGGCCAAGTTCTCATCAATGTATTTTTGAGTTTAGCCAATTCATTCTGGAATAGACTGTAGATTGGTCCAAATGGTGTCATATTGCATTTATGTGCAGTGTGTAAAAATATTATATATCTTGTATTTATTATTATTACATGTGTGAATGCTAGAGGTTATTTTAGAAGATATTATAAAGAGAGGATTTATTTTAGCCATTTAATTAGTAAATTAGGATAGCTATTTGTTTTGGTTCCTACCTTACTTATATCCTAAAATAGATTCTTTTGTAATTAGAAGAAAGATAAAGGTTGTTTTACCTTTTTTGTTGACTTTGAGGTAGCATGGACCTTGAGAAGGATAAGAAAGAAGAGTATGGGGTGAATAGGGCCTATGTAATAGGATTTTGGCTGCCCATGAGCTCGTAGCATGGGCTGATGTGGAAAAAAAGGAGAGAATACTCCTCTTGCTAGACCTAGAATTTGGTAGTTTTGAGTAGTGAAATTTGGAGAGAGATAGCTCCAAGGATATAGAAGCATTTGTAATGAAAATTGAGATGTATGTTTTTTGAGTTGTGAGGATTTTAGAACCTACTCACTTGCTTATATTGGAATTGTGAGCAAAACGTTATACTTGTTTTAGTAGAGTGAGGTCTGCTGCTATTGAAAAGTGACGGCAGAAACTTCAAATTGCCACTGCAAGTTTGATTTCAAATCTTTCTAAGTGAAATTTGTAAAAAGTGTGGAAAATTGTACTAACTTTTTATCAAGCTATTTCTTATAGAATTTGGAGTTGGAGAGAGAAAGTTGTGAGCTTGAGAGTGGAAAAGGGTCTATTGCCACCTGACAAAGAAGGGCAGAGAATTTGTTCAACCACCCATGTCAGACAATCTCTTCAAACTTTCTGATATTTTAGTTGCTTATATTAGCTTATATAAGCTTTCCAAAAAAACAAAAATCAATGCATTTGGAGCTTCTATGAAAGATTTATGAGCCATGAAGTGTCAAGAAAGCAAATTATTATTATGGTTTGAGGAATAGATTTGACTAGCTATAAAATCTGAAGTTTGAGAGGTATACATGCAAAATTTTAAGACAAGTTAGATGATAGAGTGAGCTTTTGAAAAGGCTATTGCATGTCCAATTTGGAAAAGAGAAGCAACCACAACAAAGACTGAAGTGAAGAAGAGCTTTGCTGCCTTTGTATTTGCTGAGAAATTTTAGTACTTATTTCATTTAACCGTAACTTTTAAACGGTAAGATATCTATTTGTGAAATTTTGATATATTTTACAATGAGTAAGAAGCTTTCCATAGGCTATAAGCATGCTTGATTTGACCTTTGGATGAATTTTTAGTGATTTAATTAGTTTCAGCTTATTGTATAACTTGTATTCTTCATATGCAGTCATATTTGAGATATATTTGAGTATATACATACTTTGTTTATACTTATTATATAAATGTATATATTTTTATTTACACCAAGTATTTATATAAGTATTTTGTAAGTATTAAACATAATATTTGTACAAGTATTTATATAAGTATTATACCAAGGATTATATTCTTTTTATATAAATATTTTATAAATATTATATATAATATTTCTACAAATATTTGTATAAGTATCATACCAAAGATCATATTCTATTTTATACAAAGATTATACTCCACTCTTGTACAAGGATTATATTCTAAGATTGTGCAAGTATAGAAGATACTTGCACGGCTTCCTCTCATGTTCCCTGCAAGTTCTAGTAGCAGCTAGGAACCCGGCATTTTTCCAAGACAAATTCTCTCTACCCGACAATGGAAGTTGAGTTCCTTCTTTGAAATCAATTGAGCAATCATATGGATGATGCTCTGGAAGAATGTCTGCATTCTAATTCTCAAAAACATCTTGATAATCTTGATATTAGCTTAGAATGCCACTTGAAGTCCTTCCACCATCAAAAATGGGTGTAGCATAAATAACAAAAGATGATCCTTCTTTTGTTTCATTTATAAATACTTTTGCGCCTATAAATATGGATTTTATTATACTAAGCTTATGATTTGTTACTTGATTTATGGGGCTCTTTTTAATACTTTGAGAAAAGTCAAGTCTACGAGAAATCCAATCTATTTGAGGGTTGTATTTTTTTAGCTATGATAAACCTTAAATGACTGGGTTAGAAAGAGATTTAATTATATTAAAGACTACACAACTATTATAACCATCTATTGTTATATTTATAGGAAGGATTTTATGAGTAATATTTCTAAAAGATAACGGGCAACCATCTATGATTTCTACATGTACAAATTTAGTTTTTTGTATTGAAGGTATTCTACGACTTTTAACAAATTCTTTATGTAAAAAACATGCTGAGGCTCTTGAATCTAATAAAGCAAAGGCTTTGTGATTTTTAGGTCCTAAGTAGACATCTATTATAAAATAAGGAGAGGGTTCTGAGGAAAAGATAGGACCTTTATTAGGAGTTGTATAAGATTCCAACTGCACAGTCACTATTATAGCTAGACAAACTTGTTTTACGACATATTATCTTCTTTGACATCCGTACTCCTCATCTTGTGGTTATGTCATTTCTTTGAACAATGTTGAGCAGTGTGCTAAGGTTCTCCACAATATAAATACAATATTTCTTGACGACAACAAGTCTTTTCTTATTCAATAAGAGATTTGAAGTGTATTGCATCAATTTTCATATCTTTTATTTCTGAATGTATGTATTGAAAAGACGTTGATGTTGCCATTGTATTATAGTAACGTTAGGGCTTCTTTGTGCGGCTCTTTGATCAAAATTTAAAAAGTCGATTGTGACACTTTACAGCAAAATCAATTACTTGACTCAATGTTTGGAGATCGACTAAGTTGAGCATCAATTTCTTTACCTCATATTATAATCCATAGAAAAATTGGCTAATAAGTGCAGCATCATCCCATTTGGTATCAATTGCTAATTATCAAAATTGTGAAGCATATGATTTCACTAATTGATTATCTTTTCGCAAGATACGAATCTTGTTGGTTGCGACATGAATTACATCATGTTCTCTATACATAGATCAAAACTTTGCTAAAAATGCCTCCAAATTATCCAATATTGGATTACATTGTTCAAAAAAGAACAAAAATCATGATAAAGCAAAACTTGATAGTAGTGTTCAAATAATTATGACTTGTGAACCCTGGGTTGGATAACTTTGGAATTATAGTTCAATCACCAGTTGTACTTGATTGATAAATCCTTGAAACTTAGACTTGGTGCCATCAAACTTCTTCGGCAAATTAATCTTTAGTTCTTTGATGCTTGAATGTTGTTCAATCGTAGGTGAAGTGATATAACTTGAAGTAGCTTGAATCATATCTATATCTTTACTTCTTATTAAGCTTGTTGCTTCTTATAGTGGTATATTGAGTTGATACATTGCAAGTATTAATTCTCTCATTTATTCATGTATTTGTGCCACTGCACTCTTCATTTCAGTAAGCTCTGTCATGATACCACAATAGAAAAAAATGTCTATTCTCACTACAAAATAAAACACTCAAAAACAAAAGAAAAAATTCTAGAAACAATATTAATTTAAAAGTAGATAATCCATAACTTCTAATATACTTATGTCTTATCAAGAAAAAAGAGTAATCCACTCTTAATCAAAAAGAGACAAAGCTTTGATATTGTAACTTCACTCTTGTCAATCTGTCAAGGACATGAACTAAAATAAATGTGTAAATTAATAAAAAATTATATTAAAAGAAAATAATAAGGTAGAAATAAAGAAATATGTATATTCAAGAAGAAATTGGAATAGCTATTGCCAAAGACTAGAAAATATATGAGACTCTTGAACTAAATTAGAAGCAAGAAAAGAGTTGACAAGAGTGAAGAAGGCTTTATTCTTGTCTCTATTTATACTATCTATCTAAGACCTACGTGGCAATATTCTATAAGACCTCTTATACATGTTTAATTTGTAAGACACTTGTTAAACTTACAAGACAAGTTTCCCACATGTGCGCCACATATTTGGCTTATTCTGCAAACTATCAACATGTGCAATACATGGCTAGCTTGTTGACCAAGTTTCTAACCTACCAACCACCTATAGACATGTATAAAGGTGATTCTTTGTCTATGCAGCTTCTAAGAAGCTTCGTTCTAAGATATTATCAAATTAACTTATTTTACCTATTTCTATTAATTTAAATTAACTAGATAGTTATTGGAATAAATCTTATGTTTGTGACACTATGTGCACTCATTAATATTATAGCCCCACCAATAAATAAGATATTCCAATTTGTCCCAATTTCATTGTAAATCAAGTATCTTTTCAACCTCATATTCTTCATGGTCTTCAATTTCAATAGTAGGCGGCAATTGTTGTACTCTTCTTGAAATATATAACTTTCTATAAGATTCTAAAAGAGAGGCATGAAAAATTAGATGTACCTTCATAGTAGATGGTAATTTTAAGTGATATGCCTTTGGATTGATTTGATTTTGGATAGAAAATGGTTCTAACCTTTGATAGTCCAACTTATCATATGCCTGCTTGGTCTTGATGTTCTATTGAAGAAGCCATACCTTATCTCTAATATGAAAAGCAGATGGTTGATTCTTGAATTTATTTATAGATGCTTTGTAAGTATCTTAAGTTGCTTATAATTAAAGCTTCAAGGTTGTTTGATGTTGCGATAGATGTTGTGCAAATCTTTTAGCTACTGGATTGTTGTTCTTTGGCATATTCTATAGATTAAATTTCAGATGATATCTATAATTCGAATAAAATAATATTTGTTGAATTGAAGCATGAATAGTATTATTATATACAAATTTTGCTAATGGTAGATATAAGATACAATCATCTTATTGATAATTAATGCTATATTGTAAATATTGTTCCAAAATTTGATTAACTTGTTCTATTTGGTCATCAGTTTGAGGATGGAAAGTTGAAGAAAGTTTAAAATCCACCTTCAATATTTCAAAAAGACATTTCTAAAATTTAGATATGAACTGGGATCCTTGATTGGATATGATATCATTTGGTAGGCCATGATATCAATATATATTATCAAGAAAGAGCCTTGTGATTTTTTCATTAAACACAATCTTTTTGTAAGAAATAAAATGAGTCATTTTTGTAAGTCAATCAACTACTATAAAGATGCTATCCAATGAATTGGATGGTGATAGATTTGTGATGAAATCCATCAAGATCAAAGACCATGACCATCTTGGAATAGACAAGAGTTATAAAAGTCTATAAGGGTAATGTCAAGGATTTTTGAATCTTGAATAGATATTGCAAGAGAGTACAAAGTCCTTCATTGCCTTCTACATTTGAGGCCACCAAAAATCTTGAGAAATAAGTTCCAAGGTCTTATTAAATCCAAAATGACTTGTAATTGGAAAGTCATGGCGAGATTGAAGAATGTGCAGTCATGTTGGTCCTTCTGAGATATACAAATATTCTTCAAAGTACAGAAGGTCTTCTTCAAGTTTGAACTTATCAACATTTTCTTTCAAGTGATCCTTAACATGAAGGGCCAAAGCATCATTAGTGATTGTAGCATATACCTCATTGAGGAAATTAGAATCAATACGCACCAATATAATAGTAGCGCAAAGGTAAAATTACTCCAATTTCAAAAAAGTTGTATATTGTTGATCAAACATTGTCTCTCCTATTCTTAGTACAAGATATGATCTCCTCAATAAAGAATCAGACAATCCTTATTGCTTCTCATATCGATAAGTAATAATAAAGTTAAATTTAGATAACAATATATTTCATTGAGTTTGATAGCAATTAAGAATCCGAGCTCAAATAAAATATTCTAAATTCTTATAATCTATATATATAATCATAGGATATATTATTCTTTTAAAAAAATGATGCCATTCTTAAAAAGAATCCATAATAGAAAGAAGCTCCTTATCGTGGATTTCATAATTAAATTTGATAGTAGAGAATTTTTGAGAATAAAATGCAACAAGATAGAGTTTATTGTTTGATTCTTTATCAAAGAGATTATAGCTTGTGAAATAAGATAGAATTTATTGTCTATACCCATTTGTGAAAGTATAGCCTCTAGTATAAAATCGGAAGCATCAATCTCCATGTAGAATGCCTTTGTAAAGTTTCAATGCACCAAGATTGAGGCTGTAGTAAACGCTGTCTTGAGATCTTGGAATGCCTTCTCCACTTAAGGCCTCCATTCTAACTTATTCTTATATGTCAATTGAGTAAAAAAAATGGCAACTTGAGAATAATTTTTGACAAAGATCCAATAGAAGTTAGCAAATCCAAGAAAACATTGTATGTCTCTCGTAGTCTTCAGAATGGTCCATTGCATAACCGCCTCTACCTTCTTGGGATCCATTGTCAAATCCTTAAGAGATATAATGTATTCCAAAAATTCCATCTTAGGTTGATGAAATAGACATTTCTCTGATTTAGCATATAAATCTGTATCTTGTAACTTTTGTAATACCAATTTGATATGCCCCTTGTATTCTTTCAAATTTTTTGAATAAATCAAGATGTCATTAAGATAGATTACTACAAATTTATCTAAGTGCTCTTGAAAGATGTCATTCATTAAATGTTGAAAGATAGAGGATGCATTTGTTAGTCCAAAGGACATGATATTATATTCAAAATGCCCATTCCTTGTCCAAAATGCGGTCTTCCATTCATCTCCCTCTGTAATCTATACCAAGTTGTATGCTCTACGAAGATCTATCTTAATATAAATCTTGGCTTGGCCAAATTGTTCCAAAAGTCCTAAAATTAACAATAATGGATAACAATTCTTCACTAATATCTTATTCAATCTTCAATAATCAACATATATATGCAAGAAACCATCCTTCTTCTTTATAAAAAGTATAGATGCACCTATTGGAGACTTTGAATACATGATGAAGTTCTTTGCAAGATTTTTATCAATATAAGCCTTCAATACCAAAAGTTTATTTTGAAAAAGATTATAATTTGGGCCAAAAGATGGTTGCATTCCTTCTTGAAAATATATAACACAATTGTATAGTCAAAATTTCAATAATATAGCAGCATTCTTCTTCTAAAAAATATCTTAAAATTTGCTATACTGCTCTACAATATTTGTTGATGAAGTCATATCTTTTTTAATTGGAATTACATAAATAATAAATAATATACCTTTTTTGACCGATCTTATAAAAGTCCTTGTTCTAACAAATAAAGGTTTATCAATTCATGGCTTTTTACAAAAAAAAAATTCAAGAATCTCTATCAAAAATATTATTCTTTGTGACTTCCAATCTATAGATGGATTATGCTTTTTCAACCAAGATAACCTAAGAATAACAAGATTTGAGGGAATTCTAATAATATTTAACACAATCTGGCTTCTATGATCTTTGAACAACACTTTTATAGGTGTGGTTTCATGGGTGACACTACTAAAGGATAAGAACTATCTATCTATTATCTTTGCATGAATAGGTTTGGATTTTTATACTAGAGGAATTTTATAAAGCTTAATGAATGTCTCATCTACAAAACAAGTGGATGCCTTCAAATCTAACAAAGCAATCATCTGAAGTTTTTGAGGGCTAAAATATAAAAGGATTGTAAAATAACAAGCAAGTTGAACAGAAAGAAAAGAACCTAAATAGTTTTGTAATGTAGGATTGTTCAGCTGCATAGTCTCTACTATGCCTAAACATTATTATTTTTTTAAAAAATCATACTCTTGATTTTGGTAATACATCAATCTTATTTCTTCGAGCAATTGCCAACCTTGTGGCTTTCCTTACCAGAATATAGGCATAGACCTTCTTCTATCTGATGCTTCTTTTCTTATAGACTAACAAGTTTAAATCATATTGCATCAAATTGCATATCTTTACTTGTAAAAGTAAATTTAAAATGCTTGTTGATGTAATAGAGATATATCGGATTACATGTTGTCTTATTGAAGCCTATGAATGTTGATCTTGTCGATGTTAAAATAATTGATTATCATATTTTACGGCTTGGTTAATGGCTTCATTGAGCAATTGTGGATCCAAAAGTGCCAATAACAAATCCTTCACATCATCTCTTAATTTTCAATAAAATTGGCTTATTAAGACTTCTTTATCTCAATTGATGTCGTATACTAATTGCCTAAAATTAAATACATAGACTAATATAGAGCACAACCCTTCACATAATGTTTGGATCTTAATTGTTGCCCAACGAGCCTTATTATATTCTCCAAATGCTTTTGTAAATGCTTCAATGAAAACTTCAAAATTGCTCAAAATTTGTGATCTTTTTTCAAATAATGGAACAAACCATGATAATTCTTGTCTCGTAAGTAAGGTATCAAACAATCCAATCTGTGATTTTTGTATCACATAAGTATCAAATTGTAGGACCGTTGTCAGGTAGAGAGAATTCGCCTTGGAAAAACGCCGGGTTCCTAGCTACTATTAGAACTAGCAAGGAACATGAGAGAAAGCCGTGCAAGTATCTTTGTTTAAAAGTTATGGCTAAAAGAAGTTTTTTAGAAAGCTCACTCCATCATCTAACTTGTTCTAAAATTTTGCATGCATGCCTCTCAAACTCTAGATTTTGTAGCTAGTTGATTCTACTCTTCAAACCCTAGCAACAATTTGCCCTCTTTGACAATTCACAGTTCATAAAACTTTCATCAAAGCTCCAAATGTATTGATTTTTGTTTTTGTGAAAAGCTTACACAAGCTACTATAAGCTTATAAATTATCAAAAAGATTGAAAAGACTGTCAGACTTGGGTGGTTGAACAAAGTCTCTGCCCCTCTTCATCGAGTGGCAGCAAACCCTTTCCCACTCTCAAGCTCACAACTTTTGCTCTCCAATTCCAAATACTACAAGAGATGTCTTGATAAAAAGTTAGTACAATTTTCCACACTCTCTATAAATTTCACTAAGAAAGAGTTGAAATCAAACTTGTAGTGGCAGCTCGAAGTTTCTGCTCCTCTTCGTCGGGTGGCAACAAACCTCACTCTACTAAAACAAGCATAACCTTTTGTTCACAACTCCAATACAAGCAAGTGAGTAGGTTCTAGAATTCTTACAACTTGAAGAATATATCTACCAATTTTCATTACAAACGCTTCTATCTCCTCAGAGCTATCTCTCTCCAAAATTCACCACTCAAAACTGCCCCTAACCCTCGGTCTAGCAAGAGGAGTATATCTCCCTTTCTTTCCATATTAGACTATGAGACGCCCACATGGGTAGCCAAATCCTATTGGATAGGCCTTATTCATCCCATGCTCTTCTTTTTTATCCCTCACAAGGTCCATTCTACCTCAAAAGTCAACAAGAAAGGTAAAACAACCTTTACCTTTCTTCTAATTACAAAAGAGTCTATTCTAGGATATAAATAAGGTAGGAACAAAACAAATAGCCATCTTAATTCACTAACTAAGTGACTATAGTAAATCCTCTCTTTATAATATCTTCTAAAATAATCTCTAGTACTCACACATGTATTAACAATAGATAAAAGATATTTAATATTTTTATACACTGCACGTAAATGCAGTATGACACCATTGTTAATCAAATTTGATTAACAAGCTCTTGAAACTTTGAACGTATGCTATCATATTTCTCCAGAAGGCTAACTCGAGACTCCTTATATTATTGAACAAGTGGATTTTCTTGGCATAGCATAAGTAGTACTACATCCTCAAATACACAAGTTG
The DNA here is from genome assembly GCA_036785485.1 of Physcomitrellopsis africana. Lineage (NCBI taxonomy): Eukaryota > Viridiplantae > Streptophyta > Bryopsida > Funariales > Funariaceae > Physcomitrellopsis > Physcomitrellopsis africana. Next base: position 23,711 of record JAWRVF010000904.1, read on the forward strand.
GAGGTGGATGTAGTTTAGATTGTAGCACTCCACATGTTGTGTTATTACAAAGTTTTGCAACAATCTCTTCAATCTTTAAAATCCTAGCAGATAAAGTAATAAGAGCACTTATAATGGCATCTAACTTGGACTCAAAAGATTCACTTATACTAATGTCTTGACCTCTAGCCATTCTAAGAGAAAGAAAAAATGAATCTATAAGAAGACAATATCAGTTTAAAAGAGGATAATTGTTGTTCTCTTTCATCTCACTTACTCTACCAATATTGCCCAGAGAAAATCTATAAAGGGAGATTCGAACACAGGGAGAGACTATCCGCATTGAGTTAAATTGTTAGGGTCACATAACTAACTACCTACTAAACATTAGAGTCCAGTGCACACGTACACGCTTTTTTCTAAAATACTGCCATCCACTCTACTGGTTCTATTATTCCGCAACTAAAGATACTTCATGACACAATCCTCCACCAATACTCCTACTGTAATCTCCTGTCTTCTTCCAAATTTATAACAACAATAGGCAATGTTACACCATTTCCACAAACTGCATACACCCGCTTCTTTCTCCAATCACTGGAAATAATTCCTCACCTACAACGTCTCTCGAAACCAATTGTTACTCTAATATTCTCCACCGCTCAACTCTCACAGTCAATATGGCATGACACTCACATCCACAACCAAACCTCATTGACATAGCCGGTCTTCAACCTCCAGTTCACCGCAAAGAACTTCACGTAACAAACAATCATAATTTCTTACTCATCCACATATATATAAATTTTCCATTTTATTATTGTACTTCATCATTGACATGGTATAACCCTTCGGAATAGAATCCGGATCTTCCACTATAGTCTAACAAAAGAAAAAAGAGAGAGGTAGCACCAAGCTTATTCCGGCTCAGGACTATCACAGTCTGGCCCCGATTTCCCTATACCAAATCGATTTATACTTGTCCCGTCTATGTTAACTGCTTCACAACCGATGATAACTACTTTTCTTAACTTCTTCATCCATTCTGCCTTCTAAACTGGCCATTCATTAGCTTCTTGCCTATTCTTAATCTTACAAACTATGTATTGTAAATCCTAAAATTCCTACCTATTCTACATAGCCCCACTCCTAATTGTGCAGTGCCCTCGCAAACACAAAATTGGTAAAAATATTTGTTATGAAGCTGGCTCTTGAGATTGGAATGCTCCTGGATTTGTAGGAGGTTCCTCTGTATCTGGCCCTAATGGCACGTCTTCATCCTCCTCCAATAAATCAACATGGTTACTCTTCAACTGCGCTGTTAAATCTTCATTATCCGCTCCCAATTCCCGAACTTGAACCTCCAATTATAGAATCCTAGCACCTTTTGCCTCTAATTGGTGCCCTTGTTGCTTCATCTTCTCTTCCAGCTCACTAGTACTTGAAACTGGTAGAACAGATACCTGTGGCCAAACGGCATTGGCTAAGTTGCCCTCCAATTTTCCCACTTCATCCTTTAAGGCACCAATTTCTGCCTACAGCTTATCCATTCTAATTCTATATTGGTCTCCCAATTCTACATTTTTTTATTTCAATTTTGCTGCTTTTTTACAGTCTGCGTGCAATTGATACTCCAATGCATCCCATTCCAAATCCCACATCTTATGATTCTCTATTAATTCTTGCTTTTGGCCGTTTAAGATTCTTTGAATGCGATCTTTATCATTTGCCCAATTTTTCTTTTCCTCCGCTAACTTCCGCTCCACTGCCAACTTGGATTCCATCTTTGTCCTAATTAGGTGACCTTGTTCCACAATTCGACAGCTTTTCTCCATTATTTCCTTTCGGCTCGACTCCAATTGTTGTCTTAAATTTCCTTCCAGCTGACCTATTATAAGCTGTAATTGGGAAATTTGATCCAATATTACTTCCGTGAGGTTTCCACCCTCCCATATTCTGGTGTTCAAAATTGGGGCCTCAGTCACCCTTCCAATTATTGCACGAATTGAAGCTCGCCCTGGTGTCGTCTCCAAGATAGCCTCGTGTTCCCGCTGTCGCGTGGCGTGAACTTCTATCTAGGAATACACCGAGTACCTAGCTGTAGAGAATTTTACTTAATATTTATTGGCTAAATTCTAATGAGTTATTTTTCCTTAATAAGAAGGACAAATACACACGATAATATAAGAAAAAGGTTTTGTATGATTAAAACCTCTTATTTTTAAGTAGGTTTGTACATAAGTTTTCTCTATGATATGTAGAAAATCCTTAAAAACCTTTTAAAGACTCATCTATATATCAAAATCATATCATGGCTCTGTACATCCACCTTTTACACCTCTATAAAGTCTTGGCTCCCAAAAACACCTTTGGTATGCACAAAAGTCCAAATTTGCAACAAAAACCCTTAAAAATATATTTTCCCGCAAAGGATGTTTTTCTTTCCAAACTTTAGAAAATTATATCTTCTGATCTAGCCGTTCAGTTTTCTTCAAACTTTCAAGCAAGGTAGAATTCACCTTTAAACTTTACCAAAAAAAAATTTCAACCGCAAATATACTTCCGATCGTTCGATATCTCAAACCCCTTAGCAAGTGCTTAAAACCCTAGCTCAGAGACACCCAAGCACTATTTTCTCTATATCTCACAAACCCAAAACTTTAATGCCACAAAAAAATATCACATAGTCTTGTGACATAAACATATATACTCCTGAAAATTTTGAGCCAAAAATCTATCAAATTGACTAAGATATAGCTCAAAATATAACCACTAGTTAAGCTTACACTAGTCACTTACTGCCTTTAGCTTACAAGCACTGACTTCAACTTGCAATATCTCCTTGACCCTAGCTTGAATTTTATTAAGCTGTATGTGAAAAGTGTAGCCAAGAAAGTGCGCTTTCCAACTCCAGTTGCCGATCTTTGATTTCTCTCTGTATGCGCAAGATATACCCAAAAGAGTGACAGTAGGTCCAAAATCAACACCCTAACTTTGAGCGCCTATAACTTCTTCATTAAAAGTCCAAATCATGCAAGATTTGCACCTAAACCATACCCAAAAACCTAAACCTGATGACCCTAGCCTTTGATGTTCGACTCCGTTCCAAAAATAAACCCTAACTCCTAATAAATCCTCGGATAGCCTCCTTGAAGCCCATTGGGCATGATTTTTGGCCAATTAGAATAGAGATTTCTATCATCTACCTCTATTCATTCACATGGATGGCCAAACTACCCTTTTTACACTAAAAACCCTTTTCTAACCCTTCTTTTTATAAGATTTACATACTTGGTGCTTTAAGAACCAAATAAAAGAAGTAAATAAGATCTTAAGGATCACCAATGTCTAACATAGGTGACTTAAGATATATACAAGTTATTATCCATATAAAATTAACTTCAAAAGTCACTACTAAAAGAAAAATAGTTTGTATAAATCTTAATAATAATCCTTTTAATAGATCCTTTCTAAACTAGCAACCTAATCACATCCTATAACCAATAAAAATCCACTGATATGGCTCTCATTTAGCTATGTAGTAAATTGTACATTAAATATACATGTACAATTTTTTCACATAGTAGCCAAACCACAACACGACACCACAATCTATTTGATTCCCTAATTTCGTGCACCACTACCCGTGGACCAACTGATAGACTCCGCATATCCTGTTGCGGCATTGATGAAGGTACATTCTTCTCCCTTGTTGGTTGACTTAACGTATGTGCAATAATGGAGTGCACATAGTTAGAGCATAGCAAAGAAGCGAATTTATCCGTTTTTTGCTTGACTCCCATTTCTGCATAGATACGGGTTGCTACAAAGGCTGCCCAATTAAAGACCTTGCCTTCAAGTGTTCCAATCGTAGCAAACAACAAGCGCTTGGACATGTACGTGGTATGCTGGTTCAAGCCTAGCCGCTTTTGAATGAACCGCATCCACTCCGCAAGCTCTGAAGTAAGTGCCTCCGTCACTTTCCAGCCTTGATTCTTCTCAAAGGACGTCATGTCGCCTTTGAAGTAACTTCCCGATCTAAAGTCACTCGACACTTCGAGTCCTACCGCTAACTCATCTATTGATAAATATAATACCTTTTGTAAGATACTCTCATCGATCCCAATTATTCTTCCTTTTACTACACTAGAACCATCCTCTGGGTCGTAATTTTCTATATACTCTGTGACTAGTTCTACATCAATTGGAGGCAAATTATCCGATCCTCGCAAAAACATGTACATCTGTGTATTTCTAAAATCTCTTTGTCTTTGTGGAAACCAACAGATTTCCAACTTCATTGGCTCCATGTTGGTGACCACCACGAGGGATGGTGATTGCAAATTACTCTTATTTCGCATGTTTTGGACATTCTCCTCTCTGTTCGCAGCTCTCTTCGACCTTTCCATCGACATTGTATAGTGCTAACTATGTACTCCTTGCTCGGACTAATTGTTATTTTCTGATAGCAGAAACTCTATACTTCAATAAACATATACTCGAACAACCAAGCTCAAAACAGAATGCTAACAAAAATTCTCACTAAGTGCCTTGCTCCTAACCTTTTATTCGGGGTCTAAAGCAACAATTTTTAAACTAATGTACCAGATCATCACTTTGATTTGCCTGACTAGGCTGTCTTAGGACCCAAAACTGACCATCAGCCATCTTTTCTAACCATCGTGCACCTTCAATAAAGGTAAGCTATGATAAACAGGTACACCCTCTTCCCTCCAATTTTAAAAACCCGTCCCGGATTCACGTAAAATAAAGACGTAAACAGTTGTCATTAACTCGGGTGGTAAATTGAGAACCTATAAAATCTTCCAATTGAATTGAACCATTAGGAAAGGCTTCAATTACTCGATAGGGTCCATGCCAACGGACTTAGAATTTCCCCGAAAAATGGTGAAAGCGATTATCATAAAGAAGCACTAGATCATTGGACATAAAAGATTTAGGACATAATTTACTATCATAATAACTCTTACGGCGGCGCTGTGTTGCTTCCATAGTGAAAAGGGCCATAGCCCTAATTTCATCCAATTTGTCCAATTGTGCTAATCGATGTTGAAAGGATTCCTTGTCACCAAGAAGTTCATCCAATGCAATTCGTAAACTTGGAACTTCTAATTCAATTGGTAATATTGCCTCTTGCCCATACACCAATTGGAATGGGGTGGAAGTGGTAGTCACTTTATACGCAGTACGATATGTCCACAAGGCTACGAACAATTTTGTATCCTAGTCCGTTCCCACATCAGACACTGTTTTCATTAAAATTTTATACAAAATACCGTTGGTCTTTTCAGTCTGCCCATTGGCCCGAGGGTGATATGGGATTGTCTTCCGATGCTTGATCTTGTATTTATCTGTCAAAGCCGCAATTGTAGAATTAATAAAATGCATTCCACGATCACTAACCAATTCTTTGGGACACCCAAATTGAGTGATAATGTTCTCATATAAAAACGTGGCTACGGTATTGGCATTATCAATTTTTGTTACCATTGCCTCTGCCCATTTTGTCACGTAATTCATCGCTACCAAAATATATCTTTTCTGCCCATTACGCAATGCTGGTGCGATTGGTCCTACAAAATCAATACCCCATTTCTCAAACAGTGCTTGTGCTAAAATTGGTACCAACGGCATGGCAGAAGTTCCTGTAGGTCTACCAATACATTGACAAGGATCACAACGTCAGACGTATTGGTGTGCATTTGAGAATATTGTTGGCCACCAATATCTAGCCATTAAAGCTTTGCAAGCAGTGCTGTCACCGGCAAAATGCCCTCCACAACTATCCAAATGACATTCTTCCAATATAATACGTACTTCACTTTGAAAAATATAGCGGCATAGAATTCCATCTCTCCCTTGCTTATACAAGGCATCTCCAATCATCGTATACGGAGCACTTTTCAAAATCAAGCGTTTTTTAAGTTTCTCACTATATGTAGGTGAAAATGTCTGAAATGTCAGATACTGGATCAATTCACTATATTCTGGGGTGATCACGTCAACGGCAAATAATTTTGCATCAACAAGTACATCATTGATAGGTTTGTTATCGAATATATTGGACAATTGAGATAAATGATCTATAGTGGCATGTTTCTTTCTAAGTCAAATATTAATAGTAAAATTAAATTCTTGAAGGAGTAACACCCACCGAGCAATGCGTCCACTCAATTGAGATTTATTAATCATATACTTAAGAATATCATGATCGACATGAAACACAAATGGGTAACCAAGTAAATAATGCCAAAATTTCTGGATAGAATAGATCATGCCCAAGGCTTCCCGTTCAGTCGAAAAGTAATTTCGTTCCGTAGCAATAAATTATCGACTAGCATAATAGATGGGATGATCCAAATCCTTTTCATCTTTTTGGCTTAATACGGATCTAATAGCAACATTCGAGGCATCAACATAAACATGAAAGGATTTTGTCCAACAAGGTACAACAAGTACTGGTGCTGACACCAATTTCCGTTTTAACTCTTCAAACGCAACTATACATTCCTCAATCTAAATTGGACTAGATCCATCCGATGGCGGTTTCTTTAAGAGATTTGTTAATGGTTGATATATTTTTGTAAATAAATGAATGAATCGCCTATAATAGCTGACATGGCCTACGAAACTCCGAACAACAGATACTATTTTTGGCTTTAATAAAGCCAATATTTAAGTAACTTTATCTGGGTTAATAACGATACCAATTGTGGAAACGATGTGTTCCAAAAGCTTCCCCGATGGTACGCCAAATTGACATTTCTCAGAATTCAAAGATATCCCATATTTATTATATTGGTCCAAATAGTTACCAAGTTATTCCAAATGATTCGTTGTTGTACTGAATGTACAAAAATCATCTAAAAATATCTCCATCGACAATCATAAATAGTCCTGAAAGGCTTGCATCATTACCCTTTGAAATGTGACCGGGGCATTACATAACCCAAATGGCATCACTTTATAAGCAAATGTGCTCCAATTTGTAGTAAAAGTAGTCTTCAATTGGTCCTCTTCTGCAATTTTTATTTGATTATAACCTGAGAATCCATCCAAAAAGGAATAACATTCATGCCCAACTACTATGTCCAATATACTATCTGTAAAAGGTAAAAGAAAATAATCCTTTTTGGTAGGCGCGTTTAATTTACGGAAGTCTTGACAGATATGAATTTTTCCATTTTTCTTTGGCACTATCACAGTTGGTGAAATCCATTCACTATACAAGATTGGATATATGTAGCCCACGTCTAAAAGTTTATCTACTTCCTCCTTGACCATGAAAAAATATTTTGGATTGAGATGGTATTGTCTTTGATAAACTGGTGTAGCATCTTCCTCTAAGATAATTCGATGCTCACAAATTTTGGCAAGAATATCTTTTAAATCCGCATACGACCAAGCAAAAGCAGATTTATAATTTAGAAAAAATTCTTTCCAATTGCTCAGTTCTGTACCCGTAATACCAGTATACTTTAATAATCTGGGATGTTTCATTGGAACCCAAGTTAATGGATTGGCACACAGGTTCTTCTTTAACCCCCAGATTGATTTGCCCTTTCTGCTCTGAATCTGTCATATGGTCCAGCAAATCGGATGTACTCAATTCTAGTTCCAATGTATCGACTTTATTTACCGTGCGATTATTTACCGTGCGATGACATCGTCAGAATTCTCTGCACTCTCATTATACAAAAAATATTCCCTTGGCCCTCTATACTGGTGTAACACGCCTTGTTTCCACATGTGAACAGGGTCCTTATCAACTTGCATCGCATTATTAACTTCGTCATACTCTGCCTCAAATTGGCCCTCATCTTCAGATGTTGCTACTGTGCGCCTAATTTGCGACTCCCCATGATATTGAACTAGGTATATCTGTAAAACAATCTTGTCATTATCCTCCTCAATAGTTAATATTTCACGGCCCCAATCGTTCCTAGCTTTGGCTTGATATAGCCACGACCGATCCAATAATATTGAATATGATAAAGTGGAACTTTGTCATCGGAAAACAATATAATCAATTTCATACGTAATTCCCGCAATTACAATATTAATACTGCGTAAGATATCCATTGGTTTAACCCTACTATGATCTGCCATTCTTAATACCAATGTCGTAGGTACTAATTGTTTTAAATCCAACTCCTCTATTGTATCGGCATTCATTGAGTTCACACTAGAGCCACCATCCACTTGAACTCTAGGAATGAGAACACCATCAATTGATACATCGATAGTTGATGCTCCCGGATCGGGATTCAAACTAACCTCATAAATTTTTTTATTACAAGCTCTACGTTGTCAGGTAGAGAGAATTTGCCTTGGGAAAACGCCAGGTTCCTAGCTGCTACTAGAACTTGCAGGGAACATGAGAGGAAGCCGTGCAAGTATGTTCTATACTTGCACAATATTTCTTCAAGCTTTCAAGTTATACTTGTATTATACTTATACAAGTCTTGTACAAATATAAAGTATAAATACTTGAATAATACTTATACTTGTATAAATACTTGTATAAATCCTTGGTATAACATTTGTACAAATACTTGTATAAATCCTTGGTATAATATTTGTACAAATACTTGTACAAATATTATGTATAATACTTGTAGAATACTTATAGAATAATTGTATAAATACAAGTATATATACTTTTATAAAAAGTATAAGCAAAGTATGTATGTATTCAAGTATACCTCAAAATACAACCGCATATGAGGAATACAAGTTATACAACAAACTGAAACTAAATAAATCACTAAAAATTCATCCAAAGGTCGAATCAAGCGTGCTTATAGCCTATGGAAAGCCAATAATTCATTGTAAAACATATCAAAATTTCACAAATAGATGACTTACCATTTAAAAGTTATGGCTAAAAGAAGTAGGCGCGAAAATTTCTAAGCAAATGCAAAGGCAGCAAAGCTCCTCTTCACTTCAGCCTTTGTTGTGATCACTTCCCTTCTCCAAATTGGACATGCAATAGCTTTTTTAGAAAGCTCACTCCATCATCTAGCTTGCTCTAAAATTTCGCATGCATGCCTGTCAAACTCCAGATTTTGTAGCTAGTCGATTCTACTCTTCAAACCCTAGCAACAATTTTCCCTCTTTGACACTTCACGGCTCATAAAACTTTCATCAAAGCTCCAAATGTATTGATTTTTGTTTTTGTGGAAAGCTTACACAAGCTACTATAAGCACGTAAAATATCAAAAGATTGAAGAGACTGTCCGACTTGGGTGGTTGAACAAAGTCTCTGCCCCTCTTCGTCGGGTGGCAGCAAACCCTTTCCCACTCTCAAGCTTACAACTTTTGCTCTCTAACTCCAAATGCTACAAGAGATGTCTTGATAGAAAGCTAGCACAATTTTCCACACTCTCTACAAATTTCACTAAGAAAGAGTTGAAATCAAACTTGCAGTGGCAGCTCGAAGTTTCTGCCCCTCTTCGTCAGGTGGCAACAAACCTCACTCTACTAAAACAAGCATAACCTTTTGTTCACAATTCCAATACAAGCAAGTGAGTAGGTTCTAGAATCCTCACAACTTGAAGAACACACCCACCAATTTTCATTACAAACGCTTCTATCTCCTCGGAGCTATCTCTCTCCAAAGTTCACCACTCAAAAAACTGCCTCCCCTCTCGGTCTAGCAAGAGGAGTATATCTCCCTTTCTTTCCATATTAGACTATGAGATGTCCACATGGGCAACCAAATCCTATTGGATGGGCCTTATTCACCCCATGCTCTTCTTTCTTATCCTTCATAAGGTCCATTCTACCTCAAAGGTCAACAAGAAAGGTAAAACAACCTTTACCTTTCTTCTAATTACAAAAGAGTCTATTCTAGGATATAAATAAGGTAGGAACAAAACAAATAGCCATCTTAATTCACTAACTAAGTGGCTATAATAAATCCTCTCCTTATAATATCTTCTAAAATAATCTCTAGTACTCACACATATATTAACAATAGATACAAGATTTTTCATATTTTTATACACTGCACGTAAATGCAATATGACAGCGTCGTATATATTGTGTGGAACGACGTTAGTTATTGCTATTTAGCCGTTCTCTCATGAAGGTTTAATTTCATCAAAATCTTTCATAATATCATATGGTTTCATATTGGCAATGATTCCCAAGGCCCTTTTCTTTTTCATGGGTTTTAATTTGATCCCTTGAGATAATTTTTTTACGGAATTTGGAACTAGAACTACTGAATGAACTTTGTCGTAAATCTTTTCCATGAGAGGATCTTTTAATGGATAAGGTGGGTCCTGAAACTTTGAAGATATTGGTACTGGTTTTAGTTGCACCAATATCTCGAGGCTAAGGACATCTTCAAGTTGCATAGACGAATTGGATCCATTCATTGGTAATACCTTCAATACTAGTGTTAGATTTGGAGTACCATTTAGTGGATTATATTGGTCCGCAACTAGTACTTCTAATTGTTGAATTGGATATTTTCCCTTTTTCTGAGCCCGAGTAAGTACTGCATGGACGCATTCCACCCGGTTTACTGGAGAATCTTGTGGAACTCGATTATTGTCTTCCATCTTACTTTGCAACTAGATACGCTGATCTTGGTTATTAACATTAAACGGAGCATTGCACTACTAGTAAATATGTCCAGATTGCTTACAATTTCCACATACTGGAGCATAATCATCATTGGCTCTAGGATTGGAACATTCACTAGCATAGTATCCTAGCTGCCTGCATCGATAGCATCGAAGTAATCTTCTTCTTCTTCCATCTCGAATATGGGGTGTCTCGACTCGTATATATCGGCTAGGCTTGTTCCAGATTTGATAGGTAAAGGATCCCGGTCGACCAATTGGTATTGTAGGATCTGAAATTGGATTCTGAATAGGTGGATATTGGGGTTGTCCTTGCTGATTTTGCACAAAACCTTGAGAATTAGGGTCACCTTCTTGGTTATACTCAGAATTTTAAAAATTATAGAAATTTCTATTTTATTTTATAGGACAATTCCCGTTCCAACCAAACCTACTTCCTATCTGAATTTGATTAACATCCCACAAAGTCGGTTGAATCATGGTCTGATTTCCTAACTGTTGTTGCCTTCTTAAATTCCAGCAATTTGTGATTACATGCTTACCTCCACAAAATGTATATTGAACAGTCATTTGGGGTGGTGAAGGACACTCCATTACTAAATGGCCTTCCCCTTATAATTACTATACTAAATATTGGGGTGCATATTAGTCGGTTTATGCCTCTTTTCCTTATCCTTCGTTAGATTAATAGCCAACTCGTCCATCTTCTTTGTCAAAGTTAACAAAAAAGTTTCATTTGGATCTTTTGATATTAGTTCATTGGATAACTCTTTTATAGGTATTGGTTTTTGATATGGAGAATATGGAACTGCAGTTGTTGGTGGTACAGCCTACAATAGAACAGCATTCACTATCCCTTACGGATTGACACTAAGATTTACGCTGTAGTCAATTTTCTTTGGTTAACTGTTCACTATTTCATTCCAGGTTGGTATTTGATACCCTCCTTGAGATGGAATCATTGTGGCTCCTGTGGTTAAGAATTGGTCATAATGACATTCTTTCCATACCTTAGCTCGATCAAGTAAGGCAGCCACAGTCGCAAGTTGGGCCTCCTTTACAAACATCTTCAATTCTGGTGGGTATAGTCCGTTAACCAATATAGACATAACAAACGAGTCCGGCATTTGGTTATTTGGCCATTTTTGAAGGATATCTGCTACTCGGCCATAATATAACTGCACTGCTTCTCCCGGTACCATTTTGCTATTCATTAATCTTTCTCTAAGACGTTCTTCAAATCCTATTGGTTGAAAATCAGTCAAAAACGTATTTTTCAATGCTTCCTAATTAGGAAATTGTCCCACGGATTGGCGATTATACCATTCAAATGCTGTGTCTTTCAAGGTCGCTGACAGCCATCTTAACCAAATATCTTCAGTTCTACCATTGTTCGCTATACATGCAGTCAGGAATTGAAACAAGTGTTGTTCTAGGTCGGCTCCTAGCAGACCTCTAAAGATAGATAATGGAACTATGGTAATTGTACGATCATCCACCCTATCCATTTGTACCACAATTGGTACTACTGGACCCCCCGCCGCCATTGAAGGTGACAATGATCTACTTACTTCCTTGTTAAAATAACTGCTGCCTCCCTCAATTGTTTTTTTCGGCCTCTGTAATTTGGTATTATTATGTGCAAATAATTTTATTGGTTGAAGTTGAGGTGAAAACGACGGATTTTAGAATACACTATATTGGCCCTTATTGGCAAGCAATACATTCTCTATTGAAGAACTAGCCTTGCTAGAATCGACTGTATCTACTATTGGAAAAGTATCCAATGGAATATCCAATTCTTCTGTGCTCCATTTTCTTTCCGTTAATGGGCTCAAGAGATACACTGGGCTACTCGCGAAGTTATCCGCGAGTGCTTTTGGCAATTTCTTTAACGGTATATATGTCTGAAATATTAAAGATCTTTCATGTTCTTGGTATGCTCGGATGTGCCAATAGGCATGCAACCATGGTTTAATCCAACTCTGTCGACACTTCCTTTTTAGCTTCCGTTCTTGCCCGTCCCGCAACAAATTTCTTACTTGTGCTCTCTCTTGTCTTTCTTTTTACTGACGTATTTTTCTCTGAGCAATGTTCTCATTCTTATTAACCATAATCTTTCATCATCTATTATTGACATTGCTTTCTATCACTAATTTAACTACTCATTTGGCAGTTAATTCCTAACATTCAATACTATTGTCAATCCCCGGCAGTGGTGCCAAAATGTTGTTCTCTTTCGTCTCACTTATTCTACCAATACTGCTTAGAGTAAATCTATAAAGGGGGATTCGAACACAGGGAGAGACTATCCGCATTGAGTTAAATTGTTAGGGTCACATAACTAACTACCTACTGAACATTAGAGTCCAGTGCACACGTACACGCTTTTCTCTAAAATACTGCCATACACTCTACTGGTTCTGCTATTCTACAACTAAAGATACTTCGTGACACAATCCTCCACCAATACTCCTACTGTAATCTCCTGTCTTCTTCCAAATTTATAACAACAATAGGCAATGTTACACCATTTCCACAAACTGCATACACCCGCTTCTTTCTCCAATCATTGGAAATAATTCCTCACCTACAATGTCTCTCAAAACCAATTGTTACTCCAATATTTTCCACCGCTCAACTCTCACAGTCAATACGGCATGACACTCACATCCACAACCGAACCTCATTGACATAGTCGGTCTTCAACCTCCAGTTCACCGCAAAGAACTTCACGTAACAAACAATCATAATTTCTTACTCATCCATATATATATAAATTTTCCATTTTATTATTGTACTTCATCATTGACATGATATAACCCTTCGGAATAGAATCCGGATCCTCCACTATAATCTAACAAAAGAAAAGAGAGAGAGGTAGCACCAAGCTTACTCCGGCTCAGGACTATCACAGTCTGGCCCCGATTTCCCCGTACCGAATCGATTTATACTTGCCCCGTCTATGTTAACTGCTTCACAACCGATGATAACTACTTTTCTTAACTTCTTCATCCATTCTGCCTTCTAAACTGGCCATTCATTAGCTTCTTGCCTATTCTTAATCTTACAAACTATGTATTGTAAATCCTAAAATTCCTACCCATTCTACATTAATCCACAACCTCTAAAATACTTTAAGACCTTCAAGGAGAGGGATAATCTGCTCTCTAATAAGAAGGGCAAAGCTCCAATATTGTGATGAAAAAAATATCAATTTACAGGAAGGTAATCCACAACCTCTAAAGTGTTTGTATATCTTTGAGTAGAAGGATAATCTATTCTCTAACAAAAAAGATCCAACTTTGATATTGAAGATGAGGTCACTCTTGACAAACTGTCAAAGACATGAGAATAGAGAGCAAGAAACTTTAACTAAGACAAGGTTTTAAGAAGAAACCAATAAAAACTTGAATTAATCAGATGAGTATACAAATAATACTAAGAAAGATGAGCTAGAACTCCAAGAAATGTATTGTTGAGACTAAAGAACTCTTCAGCCTCGATCTCTGTATATACTCCTATCTAGGATGCTTCTTGAGCCGTTTCTATCAAACTAAGAAGCTTCTTGAGCAGCTTCTACCAATTGAGAAGCTTCTTAAGCTCCTTCCACTAATTAGGAAACTTCTCAACTGACTTTCACCAACTAGGAAGCTTCTCAATGGACTTCCACTAATTCAAATAGCTTCTAAAATGTTCTAGAAGCTTTTATGAACATCCCTAATAGATACTTTATGTTTGTTATCATTTGTATATCCTATAATTGTTGTCATTTTTTTATATTTCATAGTTCTATTAGTCTTATTAAATAATTTTACTTGATGATTAAATTTAAAATTATTTTTTAAAAAAATTTAAATTTATAATTAATTTAAAAAATATTAATTGATAAAATATTAAATTATTTGATATTAAATATTAATTAAGAAAATATTAATTTAAAAAATCTTAAATTAAAAAATCTTAATTGAAAAAATTATATGTTTTGAAATTTTTAATAATATTCAAATATATTATTTTTGAAATTAAGTTCTATTTTTGTAGATTATAATTTTTAATATGTTAAAAATATTAAGTTCCTAAAATAATTAATTAATTATAGAAATTTAATACTTTTGCTAATCTTATTGGCTTCTCCTTCTTTTTACAAGCAATGCAAATATATTTTCTTTAAACTTGCAGTTCTACATGTCATTAACAACAATATAGAAACCACTTTGAACAATTACATTTAACCTTGTGAAAATTTATAACATCATTCATATCTTTTATTATTTGAAATAAGCAACTTCTACTAAATGGTATTTTGATTGTGTCCTTAAGAAAATAAAAATAGAAACAATAAAAGTAAAAACTGAAGGTTCATCTTGTCAACTCAAAATCATAAGTCATTGAATTTTGAAATCACAAGACAAGATATTGCAATTATCCCACGATGTCCTTGGAAGAGACCCTGATTCAAGTGATTCATACAGTAACTTGTACCATATAGAAACCTTAATTAGTGAAAGTCACAACCAGAGTGTAGGAAATCACAAGGAAAGAGTTGTTGGAGTGGACTCGTTGAAGCACTTCCATGTTTGTGATGTACACCCGGTTATACCAGGGTATCAACAGTATCGATAATACGGAGCCCACGTCAGCTTTGATGCCCTGGTGTGCTGACTGTTCTTCACATGCACTCCGCACGAACATTCCTGCCACCAACCAGGTCCATACAACGATGTTTTATGGACGAGTTTCATCTACGGGAACGATATTCATCGTCTTCACCGCTCCGCCAAAACCCGGTTTTGTGCGCAGATGTGGCGTTCTCGGTGTTTTAGCCGGAATCTGGCGACGGAGATTGCCGGAGAATGGTTCATGAGTAGCTAAGTTTGATCTTTCCGCGGGTTTGGAAGGTTTTTGGTGGTTTTTTGCTAGAGGAAGATTGCGGGAAAATGTTAACATGGCAGGTATGGTAATACTAGGCTTCTTGTGCTACTGACCTCGAGTTTGTGCTTCTCAAGGAGGTTTAGGCCTACAATCTTCACCTCTTTTCTTGATTGAATGAGTGTAATGAGGCTCCTTCTGGACTTCGAACGTGGAAAATCCAGTTGGCGCAAGTCGAATTTGAACGCTGAGCAAATCCAGAGATGCTTAATCTTGTTGTATTTAGGTGCTCATGAGAGCCGAGCTTTGCTATTGCCAATTAGGAATTTTATAAATGATGTATTGCACAGGGTATACGTTTAGTTTATGCTGTATTTGTCCACCTGGCTTGTTTTGTGAGCTTTTTCAATCCTACGCCATTGCTTCCGTCTCTTCATATCTTCTGTGAGATGGGTTTGCTGTGCCAGATAACATGGTTGGAATCAGGTTCTGCTTATTTAGCCCGTGATTTTACAATTATGAATACTGCTGGAAATTTTATAAGCAAAAAAAATATAATCCCTGACATTGACAGCTGCGGAGACGTTTCAAACATTGTCATCTCCTTAGGTTTGTGATGTTAAGATTGCTTTACATTCGTGGTTCTCTGATATGTTAGATAACCCGCTTATCTGAAGGATTCATTGTATATATTTATATATATAGCTTACTGCTGAGGTATGTCACGTTTGCAGAATAGTCATCTTTTTAACAAGTAGTTGTTGCTTTCATAAAGTCCGTAGGGAGCAAAGTGGGATTGCGAATTATTATTGCATGTGATAATGCCTGCTATACAGCTAACGTGTGGCTAAAAGATGATTATTCTTCCATCGCATTTCTGCTTATAATCACAAGTCTGCACTATTCGTAGTGCATGCAAATCGTGTCTGCATGAATCACAGATACGGAAACGTGCGTTTTGAGTAGGCAGCTGTTCTGGTTAATACACTGAACTATATGATGTGTACATATCGATTGGAAGCCCATCGTATTATTTCGTAATCAACGGCGGGATGCAATAGAATCTGATGCCGCATCTAGTACTAGCGACTCTCTTTTGACGATGAATGGACTCACAAACGCAGATCAGAGTTACGGCACTCTTTGCATGTTCTTCCTAGTCACAGGAATCACAATTTGCATGAACACGAAGAAGCATGGGTAAATCTCTATGGATGTTGCAGGTATGCATCTTGGAATTGTGGAATTTTTCACAATAAATCCACCATGGATCGTTTACTAGCATTCACATTACGTTAGGTACTTAAAGCAATTTTTCATGTGGTAACGGCGTCCATTTTGTCAAATGGAAAAATAGTTTGAATTTCTGGTACTACCATATGGTTCCGCTATCTGAAACATTCAACGTTATTGCTTTGTAAGCTATCTTAATTTACATGTGTGGTTTGCCAGAGAAGTTGTTTTGGCAAATGGTAATTGTATTGGAAGTTTTTGCTAGAAGAATTGATGACCAACTTCTTCTGCTTGTCGCTCTCATCTATGGGTTACACTAGAAGATCACTGCAGTAGTGCTTTTAAACATTCTGCCTCACTACAATGTTCCTGCCAGTACGTTACACATGGATACAGTATGTAGACTTCTGTTGAGCTTTGACAGCGTGCAGGTAAACACATAAGTATCTGATTAGCTTTCTTAGTATGCGCACTGAAAAGATAATGGTGATGTTCTGTTTAGGTTCGAACAAAAAGGCCAAGTTTTTTCTGCGAATGAGTTTCTAGGCTCTTCAGGTTTTGTCGGGATTGATTTGTCGGCATTGATCAAGTAAACACCAGTCGTAAGCTTAAGCTCTAAACTCCGGCCTCGATGGTTATGTGGCAGCTTTACTCTCGAACACCGTACCTAAAAACATTAGTATACAATCAACTTTCCACAACTTACGAATGACACATTGATGAAGGTGATTCTGAGAAATAACATCTTCTGATTGGACTATTGAGCGTAGTAGTTTCAAAGTACGATGTTAAAAATAATTTCAAGTTGATTCAGTTGCGGTCACTAGTGACTGGCGATTGGCTGGGTACAATATTCATGAGTCTGGCAGGTGATTTCATAAAACTGCAGTTGAAACATCACGTTTGAACGATGTTATTAGCACTAACAAATGGCTCCGATCATCGTTTGACAGCTGTTGAATCTGCAGGACCTTGTGACGTAGTGTGGTCGGATGCATCAATGCTTCCATCGCGAACAGCAAGCTTGACCGGGTTTTATGTTAAATGGTACTTGCAATTCGTTGTGCTAATTCATAACTCTGTCAGTCCGCTAATATCAATGAAAGATGAAATTAGGCAATTTTTCATTCCTATTGAACAAATTTTGCCAGCCCCTTCAGAATCTTATATGACACAAGTTACACACTCGTTCCATTTTTTGCAGGCAACCACAAGGTTAGGGAGATTCTTTGTCGAATAATTGTTATACTAGTTGGGCTTGCCATTGCACTGATATCTCGTCAGGTCTGTTTTCAAGTCATTCCTGTGCAACTAAGTGGATTTTTAAATGGATTTGTAAAGTGGATTTTAAAATGGATTTGCAATGCGTAGATTTTTGTGTCAGAAAAGCTTTACTTTCATTGCTATTTCATTGAAATGTGTCATGGTATATTTAGCCGCCTTATTACTTTGAGTTCATATTAGCATCGAAACTTAGAGCATGTGCGTGCTCTAGTGAGTGAGAGTGATAGGAGAATATGTGTCACTCAGAGAGTCTGTTTTAGCCTCCCAACTTGGTATTCTTCCGTAGTGTACCGCGTTGATGAGATAGTAAACTGTATTTTAATCGTTCATTGAAGATGCAAAGGTCTGTTTTGTGCGATCAAAGGTGGCTTGATTTCATGGTAACTTCTTGGTTGCTTAAAAGCCATCATTCATGTTTGTTGCCAAATGAGGAAGTAATAAATCATAAATGACAAACACTTGCTTACCAGAGAATGACATGACGTGCTGATTAGTACACATGTTACTTTGGTGCTTGCATAAAATCCCGCGTCTCGATGGCTATTTCAGTGTCTCTTGTATTTAGTTTGATTAGGTAGAAAATTATTCAAAAAGGTAAAATTTACAATCTCGTGATTTAAGTGTGATCGCCTTGTCTCAAGGCCTCTTCCAGCTCTCAGCTATGCTTCAATTTGGTAATAGCAGGTACTGAGGTGCAGGGCTCTATCTTGTGTGATAGATTTACTGAGGGTCGTTGTACTGGGATAGCAGTGCTCCTGGATCGAAGACTATGAAAGACGAAATAGTGGTCAATTAAACAGCCTACTTGAAACTGCAGCAACACTACATGCATAAGTGGGGTGAAGATTCAAGGAAATCGTCCGTATTGGAAACTTTGAAATTCTGTAAAGACTATGATATGGTTTTCACCTTAACTGAACCGCTTTGAATACTTGTTTGAAATTTTCATTCATGGAAGTGTTATTAGACGCTAACTAGCGGTAGTGTTCACATGTATACTGTAGTGCTCTTCGCGTCTGCCATCTTGTCTTGATTTTTCTGGTGTAGAACGTCAAGGTTCGTTGGGTTTATTTTCAAGGTGTGGATGATTCGTCTAATTCTTCTGCATGAGCTTCAAGCCTGTCAAATATTCAAGAGCTTGGTGTGAACATGTGGGTAATTAACATTGTATTAGTTGTGGTGGATTTTGTCAATGGTTGGTTTCTTGTGAGCACGCTCGAGAACTCTACTGGTTTGCAAGGTTTGAAGTTTGAAGGGTTTGTCGTTCGCCACATAACCAGCCCCCACTCAGGTTAGCTACCTTTATTTTTGAGCTTACAATTTTCACCAGTGCCGGGTTTGGTTTACTGTACTGTTCTGTTTCCTTCGTCTCGAAGGATAATTTTAGTCCAGTGGAGAATTTGAAGATGTGGATAATGATTATGAAGTCAAGATTCTGTTCTTCTGATCGTTCGCATATAGTGAATGCATCTGTCAGACAGAAAATTGTGAAAACAAGCAAGAAAATGGCCAAGCGGGTGTCGGATGGGCAGCTCCTTCAGTCAGCGTCTCTTGGGACTTCATCGTTGGTCAACCCTGTGCAATGACACTGACAAACGCCAATTTCTCTAGCATTTTCACTCATCGTGTGTCTGATGTTGAAATCCTGGGATGTAGCTGATTGATGAAACAAAGCTTTTTTGTAACTGTGTAATCTAGAATTAGTCGAGTAATTTTCAGGACATCAACCTTCAAAATGAATACTCTTCTGATTTGCTCAGTGAAATGCGGGAGGCGTCAGGAGACAGAAAACATTCTATGATAGCATCTTCACTTTTCACTCCCTTCATGGTAATTCTGGGGAATGCCTTGAAAATTCAGTCGTTGGGTTGTTTCATTTTGCGAAAGTCACTGGAATTGGGGTCCTTCGCAATATACCACGAAACGGCCTTGTCAATTCTGCCATTTCCTGGTCGAAGTCCGTGAATGTTCTTGGGTTCGTGATGTGAGCAGTCACTTATCAATGTCCCACCACTTAACATTCTGTCAGATGTAAACCATCTGCATTTTGTATGCCAATTCTCCTAGGTCTGGTAACCTTGTTCATTTGTCATCGATATATTTTAGTTGTCTTAGTTGAGAACCAAGCGTTCTCAACTTCTATTCCCTCTTTTGACGAAAGTTTAGAGCCTTGTGGAACTAATTACATTAACAAAGGGGTAAAAGCTTTCTTGGAATGCTAAGACTATGTATAGCGAGAGGTTGAAAGCATCCGAGTTCAAGGAACGGATTGTTTTATATATTCAGAACATGAGAGGATTTGCCCTCAGTTATGTAAACGGCCTTTCGTACACACGACCATAAAATCCAGGCTTGACTGCCAATTGCTGCTTGTTGCAGTGTGCGACCATTTTCGATGATGAAAGTCAGCGCCTCTGTAAGTTGCCAAGATACGGTTCAACATGATCAAGGTGCTTTGTCAGTTCTCTTGTAAATCTACCTTCTCAGCGGATGTCTAATGATATGATTTACCATTTGTGACAACTTCAAATAATCCTAATGGCAGAGTACAGCAGTGAATCTTTGTCTGAGCTTGGCAGAAGATTCCTATCAAAAACACGAGGGTCTTTCATGAATTGCAGAATTCTATGAAGCAAGCATAAAAGTTGCTCAAGGAGATCAGAGCTGGGTATTTACAGAAAGAGCTGGAGTATGTAATGTCTACTGGAGCAAGATCAACCAACTCCATGTTCAACAATGTGCATAGTGTTTTACATGCACTTGGAACTGGTCTTATCCCAACACACTATTGATTTGTTTCTGCTGAGGTGGTGTTGTGCTGCAGAATGGAAGGAGATACTAAGGGTTGTTATTGACTCAGCATTTCTTGGAGGATGAGAGGCTGATTCAGAATATAGAGCTTGGCCAACTCAGATGGTGATTGACTCTTAGCACCTTCCATGCAGGTGAAAAAGCAATTTTGCAGAACAGGTACCCAGCTCGCATTCTGATCTTTTTATTTCATTTGTCCGTCATCCATGAATGTCTATACACATAGATGTTGGGTAGCTCTCTCAGATTTTGTAAGCAGTTCATTAACAGGTAACCAATTGTTGGGAGTCCTTAAAATATTGGTAAGAGAGGTGCAAGGCTAAAGGTTTGGGGTTTTAAAAAAACCAAATACAAATTCATTTATGAACAATTAGAGAATGTTAAGATTTATGAAAACATGTAGAGAGTGTTTAGGATTTATTAAAATGTTCTGGTGTAAAGAGCTATTTGAATTTTTTTTCATCCAATACCAAGTATTAGTTGGTACCTATTCCACTCCAACCATGAAAAAGCATGGATTAGGGTTTTGGATGCGCATGAAAAACCGTGTGTTACTTCACAATAAGTAATGACTAGGTTTTAATTTTTATAACTTAATAAAGGTGATTAATATTCAAATCAATGATGGAAGAGGATAGAAAAATAGAAAAAACAATCTTTTAATAATAATTATTAAAAAAAAAAAAAAAAAAAAAAAAACACACACACACACAACACTTCACCTAAAATCTCAATGAGATTAAAAAAGAAAAATAAAATAAAAATAAAAAATATACTTTCAAAATGATTAAGTTGAAGGAACCACGTGTCTTGATTAGATTGCCAATGAGTGAGACTAAATAATTTTTAAATCAATCAATCAATCAATCTAGTATTTCTTAATTTTTTACAACTTAGTCTATTTACTTGCATGTAAGATCATATTGTGCTCAATAACTTTTTTTTATTTTTAATGTAAGACCAGTTCATTTTTTAATAATTATTAACTTAATTTTATTATTTATTTTAAATTTAAATCTAGTTATTAAATATTAGTTTATAAATAATATAGGTCAACTTAAGATATTAATATAAATAAAAATTAATTTTAATATAATTTTTATATTTTTAATTAAAATATAAATTTTAATTTCTATTAATTATTTATAAATTTTTATAGGAACAATTATAATAAATTATAGCCACAAATATTAATTAATAATTAAAATAAATATAATATAAAAATATATATTTAATAAAATATAGAATAAAACTTAATAAATTTATCTTTCATAATATTTAGATATAAAATATACTTACTTAAAATCACTTTTTAAATATAAGAATATAAAATTTAATTATAAGAATTTTAAAAAGAATAACCAAATAGTTTTAGAAAAAATATTAAATAATATATTTAACTTTTTAAAATATAATCTTCATTTAATATCTATTTAAAGTTTTAGAATATTTTTAAAGCCATAAATATAAATTTTAATAAATAAAAAATAATAACACCATCTTAAAATATTTATTTTATTTTAAAAAATTAATGATTTTTTACATCAATACTTTAAGAAAAATTATAAGTTTATAATAATTTCAAAAAATATATATACAAAAAAATTAATCAATTTGATATAAATAAATATGTATTAAATATTTAATTTATTTTTAAAAAACTTAAGTTTAATTTTTAAAAAATATATCAATATTTTAAATGTATTAAATTAAGTATTTTATAAAATTAATTATTAAGTGAATTTTAAAAACTATTAATAATATTTTCTACAAAGTATAAATTTTTTTTTATGAAATAATATGATTCAGATTATTTATGATTATAATTATTATTCAACCATCTTATAATAATTTTGGTAATATTTAATACATATGTTTGATTTTTATTATATATATTAAGCACTCCAAGAAACTAAAAAATTATCTCTAATATACACTATTGTATATTTTTTAAAAATATTGTATTATATGAGGCACTTTATATTTAATCTTAAATTTTCCTTTTTTTTCCTTTTTTTTTGAAAGTTTTATTACTATTGTATTATCAAGGAAAGTATCAATGAATTTACATGATTTTATATCAAAACACTTGTACAAGTTTAAATTTTTTATTTTTTTCATTATAATATGTACTTTATAAAATTTATTATATAGTCATTTCCATGACAAAAAAAGCAAAAAAAAAAAAACAATAAATTTTTATTTTTATAAGAAGAATCTTCTTATAAAACAAATATCTGAGCCTTTTAAAATATGATTTGTATTTATAGATTTCCAAAGATGGTATATCAAATTGAAAGCCAGAATCTAAAACAAATCATTATAAAAGATCATTTTAATAATTATAAAACATAATTATTTTTTTATGGTACATCTTCTAAATAAAACTATTTCAACAAAATTTATTAATTGAATTTTAAATAAATTTTTTTGTTCCAAGAAACTATTATTCATAAGAAGATTTAATTGATTTTGTGCTATCAACTTAAGACATTTATAAAAATATTATAAATTTATTATTATTATTATTATTATTATTATATATATATATATATATATATATATATACTTTATTTATATCATTAATATAGCTATTATTTTTATGTATAATTTTTTAATTAAAATTTTGAATAATCCAAATCTAATAGAATTTTTAACCATCTATATACCATCCATAAAAAGCTTATATTTTGGTTGTATAGAATCCAAAGTTAATATAAAAATTATAAAAATCATCAATAAAAGAAAAAAAAGAAAAAAAAAAAGAAAAGTATACTCTGAATTCGACATGAAAGATGAAGTATGATTTTTTTTTAAATATTTAAAAAAAAAAAATTAGATATAGATAATTATAATATTTAATACTATAATAAAAAATAATAATAAATAGATATAAGTTAGTTTATCTATTTTTAAATTTAATTTTTAATTTTTAATTTTTAACATATCAAAATCAATACAATTATTATGTTAATTTTGATATAAGAAAAAAAATCATTAATTAGTTAATATTAGCACTTTATAATTTTTAAAATTTTTAACATTATTATTCTTATCTTTTTAATTGTCTTACATCAAGCTAAAATTATTTTGTAGACTACCAAGAATTGAATTTAGGTGTTCTTTGTTATAACTATTGGATCAATTGCATTAGTTGTTATAGCCATTATTATTACATACATGCTATCAAATCAAAACAGGATCTTTTAAATGTTAAATACTAGAAGTTTATAAAACCTTCTATAATCTTTTTTAGTCTTATGTATATTTTTAAAGATACCTTAAGAAATTATTTGTAGCTTAAAAATAATTTGTAGTTCTTTAGATGTTTTATAAAAGCTTTTATATAATTTAAGTACAATAGTATCAATAATAGATAAAATAACTAACATCTAAATTTTTCCAATATAAAATTTAGAGCAATCTAAATATTACCTTATTAATAATTAAATATCTTTTTAATTCATTTAGATAAATTTTTATTTTTATAATTTTATATTTTAAAATACTTTAAAAATTATAATTATTTTTTAAAATATTATTTTTACATATAAATTAAAAACTTTACATATATATATATATATATATATATATATGTGTGTGTGTGTGTGTGTGTGTGTATGTGTATATGTGTGTGTGTGTATATATATATATATATATATATATATATGAAATAATATTTAAATTTTTTTTTATATATTAATTTAAATCACTTTTGAATCTAACTTTTTATTATTGGTTTATATAAATTCTTATTTTTAGATATATTTTGTTTAATAAATACTTCTATAAGTTCAAGCAATATATAATTTTATATATTATATATATTATATATATTTAATATAATTAATTTTATAAAAATAAATTTAGACTTTTAATACTAAAGTCATTTTATCTTATTTGTTAGTAATATAATTTGGACAAACTTATAAAAAGATAATATATGCATGTACAACTAAGAAACAAATAAAGAAGACCAAGAAGATGTATATTTTAAAGTAAACAGATACTTGAATGATTGTTGCTAAGTACAAAGAAATTAGAAAGTCATGAATTAAGATTAGAATACAAGAAAGACATTGATCTTATCTTTATTTGGACTATGTGATAAGAAAGTCATCTAAAAATCTTCTAAAACAATATAGCTTTCAAGCCAAGTATCCAAATTATAAGATACTTTCATAGCAGCTTCTTTGAAGTATTAAACTTTATAAAGAAGTTATTGTGACTACATAGGATATCTAAAATCTACTATACATTTAGGAGGCTTTCTTAATTTCTACTACCAAATCTTATATTGTTTTACAAGTTGATAAAGTTGAAGATTTTTTAAATGATATTTCTTACAAACTCTAATTGATGTTGCATGAACATGGTTAATATATTAATTGAGCCATTGATAATATTCTATATTTGATTTTTAAACCTATGCTTTTATATTTTATACCATCTTTTATTACAAAAATCTATATTATTTTAATAAATAGAGGTAAATAAAAGTATATATTAGATAAATAATATCTTCCTTAAGAAATATTAAAAGACCTTCAAAGATATATATTAAGTCTATAGATTCTTTTGGATATGCCACATGGCAACAAAAACTTTTCTTATAAGCTTTTTATTTCTTAGAAATGGACATAGAAGTATCCCACAACTTTAATGCTTGGTGCACAAGCTTCATGGTCCTTATAAGCTTTCACATAGATTTTGTATTAACTAATATATAAAAATACAAGATTAAAGCCATTTCTAGTCTTATCAATATTTATTTTGTATATTAGTCTTAACTTATTATTTTCAAGTTTCTTTGTTTTTGGTAGTAGTCAGTTTAATCCATATCTATAATATATATATATATTTTTTCTTTTTTCTTTTTTTTTTCTTTTTTAATAATATATAAATATATTATATTTTTAAAATTTTATCTAGATTTCATCATTTAGATTTTATATTATTGCTCATAATTAATCTTTGATTTATATAGATGTACATAATAAAAATCATAAACCATTTCTAGTGCATTTGTAGTATTTTAAAATTATTTCTATATATACTCATTAATACTATATCCATACTAATATATAAGATATTCTAATTTATTTTTTAAATCTCTTAAATTCAAAAAAATTACCATCTTAAA
This sequence comes from Physcomitrellopsis africana, assembly GCA_036785485.1. Lineage (NCBI taxonomy): Eukaryota > Viridiplantae > Streptophyta > Bryopsida > Funariales > Funariaceae > Physcomitrellopsis > Physcomitrellopsis africana. The sequence goes on from JAWRVF010000904.1 coordinate 49,649, forward strand.
TTATTGATTATAGTTAATTTTAATAAAAAAATAGAGATAATTACTTCTTTTGTAGATAATTGACCACTTTACAAGATTTGATAAGAATAATATAGAAAACATAGTGACCCCTTTATTGATATGGATAATTATAAATAATATGTAATTTTATTTATTGGATTTTATATAATAAATAATATAAATATTTAATAATTAATTTTTTGTTATAAAATTATTAGTAATTGATCTTTATTATTATGTGAATCTTTAATAATCTATTTGTCAAATCATTTGTTGCTTGATAAATTTTTTTTTTTTTTTAAATCATCAATAAAAATTTCTAAATGATAACCATAGTTGGCAAAAAATAATGTTTGTTGCATAAATTGTATTGTGTTATTAAATAAAAAATTAATAGTAGCAAAAATACTATCCAATTGTCTTTATAATAAGTCATAACATCTTTAAAATATTTATATAATTATTAGTTATTTTTTCTTATTTTTTATTAATTTAAAAATATATAATTTATAAAAAAAATCACCTTATTATTTAATATTTTTTAAAATTTTCTTAAAACATTGATACAAATTAAAATCCTTAATTAGATATAATATTAATTAAAAATTTGTAATACTAATAAATAATATCAAATAATAATTTTTATTATTTTTTATTTTAAATAATTTTTGTATAATGTACAAAGTGTTTTATTTAAAGTATTGGTTCATTGTTACAAGAATTAACTTATAAAATTTAGGAATTACTATATTTTCCATAAAAGTCATTAAAATAAATAACTATTATCATTTTAGAGTGGATAATGGTTAAAAAATTTAATATGATTAATTATAAAGGATCTTTGTTTACAAATATATATATCACAAGATTTTACAAGTTTTTTGACAACTTTTTATATTTAAATCACCAAATATATTTTTAAAGAAGTTTTAACTTGTGTGATAATTTTTTTAAAAAAATCTTAGAAATTCATATCTTATTTAATCTTTTGGAATATATAACATCTTTTAAAATAAAATTAGTGAAATAAATTAAATAATATATACTAAAATCACTATAAAAATAATCTTTAATTTTATTAAAAAAAAAATCTAATGATATATTTGAATAAATTTCATAAAAAAATATATAATTAATAAAAATTGTTGACTTTATAACTTAAAGAAGTAATTTTTTTAATTTTAAAAGAATACTTTGGTCTTAATTATATAGAAAAAAATATTCTTTGAGTATAAAATTTAAATACTTAAATATGACATTTGAAAAGTTTTTTTTTTTTTTTTTCAATATAATTTATAAAATCAAATACAAAATATAACAAAGGCATGTTTTCATAGGCTTGGCAGCAATTCAAGATAAATATTGACAAAAAATAGTGGAGATTCTTGTGATCATTATAGATTTAACTAGAAGCACCTTCTAAATAATGATACTATTCTTTAAATAAATCTATAATATTAATATGTTTATTATCACAAATATTTTAAAGCATTTTAATTTCTAAAATAATTTTAATAAAAATAAAATAAAATAAAAATTTTGTATACTTTTTTTAATTATAATAAATTTAATAAAAATATTTAGGTATGCATCTTTATAAAGTAATAATTTAAAATTATTTAGATAATAAAAAAATTAATAATAAAATATAATATTTACTGTTCTTAAAATATCATTTTTGTATCTTTAATTTATTCTAATTTATTTCTCTAAGTTTATTATATAAATATAATATTAAATTTTAGAATAATCTTTATAAATATTTAATATTAGCTAAAAAATTGTCTTATACGTAATAATTTGTAATTTTTTTATCATCCATCTTTAAACCATTATTTAAAATAATATATTTTAATAATTTCTATTTATATTATATAAAATATATATTTTTCTATGTTGAAAAATAATATTACATCTTTGAGTTTTTATAATAAAAAATAAATATATTACTTATATTTTCTTACATTCTTAAAATATATAAAATATTTTTTAAATAAATAACTAAATATTTATCTAAAACTTATAAATATATTAATTCTAAATGGTTAAAATTATGTATAGCACTTGTGAGACTAAAAGGCATGATATTATATTTTAAATATATACACCTAGTTTTTTTTTTTTTTTTTTTTTTTTTTTTAACACAATAATAAGGTATATCCAATGCACTTTTTTTATCAAGCTTGGTCAGGCTTTTACAGCCAAGATTTTAACCACCAACATCTTTGGAACTGTTTTGAACACTCAAGTCCAACCTAGCCATCATTTAATAGTTTAGAGTCATTGTGGACTTATACCTAGTTTAAAATACAATCCTTGTATTTATCTCTTTTTTTGTTCATACAGAATTGTATGCTTTGTAAATATTTATTTAATATAGAATTTAGTTTCATTAAACTAATCAATGAGTCTAAATATTAAAGACAAAGAACAAAAAATCTTATTGTTTAACTTGGTAAGTATATAATAATTTATATACACTTGTAAAGATATATATATATATATATATATATATATATATATTTTATTTCACAATGAGACTTAACAAATTTATAGAAAAAGTGAATATTAAATGATAATTTTTGACAAGATTTTTTTTTATACATTCTCTATAGGCAATTAATTATTTTTTGAAATTGATTAAAAATTGATTGAAATGGCAATTGAATTCTTTCTTGAGAATCAAGTGTACAATTATAAAAAAATTATTTGTATAGAATATCATTTTTTTCAAATACATCTTTAAAAATATGGCAACAAAAAATAATATCAATTTAAAAAAGTGATTTAAAACTTTTAAACCACTTTGATATTTTAAGATAAAAAGATGGTCTATTCTTTATCAAATTATATTAAGATTTGTTATTGCAAATTTTAATCTTGTCAAATTATTAAGAAGATAAATCTTTAAAATCTTGTAAAAATATTAAACATACATACATACATACATACATACATACATACATATAAATAAGAAAAAAAATAGAAACTAAAAACTAAAACTAAAACTAAAATCATATATTATAAAATAAAAAGATATATAATGGCTATTGCCAAATATAAAAAAATTAGAAAGTTTTGAATTAAAAATAAAATAATTTTTTTTTTTTTGATATAAATCAAGATGATTTCAATCTTACTTCTTTAAATATTGGCTTGTAAGAAAGTTATTTGGAAGCTTATTAAGGACTATAAGACTTATAAGCTAAATAACCAACAAATAAAATTCTTCTATACTAGCTTTTTAGAAATAAGAAACTTTTGACTTTATTATATATATATATATATATATATATATATACACATATATTATTTTTAATAATATGATTAAATCAAAATATGTAATAAATTTAATATGTAGTAAAACAATCATTTTATGCACATAATAAGATATCAATTGTTTAAAAGTTTATATTAACATGGTAGAGATAATTCTTATTCAAAATCATATTGAAAAACAACCAATTGAATCTTTATGTCTTTGACTTATTATCAATATATATATATATATATATATATATATATATACTTATTGCTATTATTATTTAATATAAAATATTAGTAATAATATAGATTTTTTTGAATATTAATATTATCTTTTAAGTATATATATATATATATATATATATATATGTACAATATTTACTTATTTCATTAAAAAGATTTATTCTTCTTTAAATTTCTAATTATATCATTTTTGAAAATTTAAAATATAACTTTTTCAGTTGTTTAGTAATTTGGCAAGATTCATAGTACTATCAATAATATATTTTGAAATCTTGCAATAAAATTAATACACATTATTTAAGATAAAAAACTTAAAATTTAAATTATTTTTTATTCAAATAAATTAGATTTTTATAGTCTTAATTTACTTTGGAATTAAAAAACATCTATCTAATTTTTTAAGGAACAAAATACATGTGAAGCCGTTTTTAATTAAAATAATATATTAAAGAAATCTTAAATATGAATTATTTATTTCAAATAATAGATGTAATATTTTTTGTATTCTAAAAATATTATTTATTAAATTTGACTAAATTTTTGGTTAATTTTTAAATTTTATTATTAAATTACTTAAATTTTGGTCCTCTAAAACTCAAATAGACTACATAAATTATACTTTGGTCACCAATACAATATATTTTATAAAATAAGAAAAAAAATAATTATTATCTAAGCATCATATATATAAAATTTAGTAGAATAAGGCAGTAAGGACCAAATTCAAAAATTAGAACTTGTACTACATTTTAGGTGATAACATAATTTTTTTTTAAATATCTATATTCAATTCTTAAAAATTGTGTAAAAATAATATTTCAATAAAAAATTATTAAATCCTACCTTAAGAAGGTCTAATTTATTTCATCCAAGATTTAAAACTAATTTTTTAAATATATATATATATATATATTAGTAACTTATAGTTATATATTTTTATTTTAAAAATTATATATCTGATGCTTTTTCAAAAAAATATTTTAAAATCTATAAGCAATTAAGACTTATTTTTATAATATCTAGAATGTATTTTATTTCAATTAATAAATCTATTAATTTAGAAAACACATGTTTAACCTTTAAAACCTAAAATCTCTTTGGTTCCATTCTTAATCTAACTTAAGTTGATGTATATAGAAAAACTAATAGTACTTCTACAATTTCTTTAAATTGAGTTGGTTTTTTGCATGTGGATTTAGTAGTTTAAGTCATAATGACAATATAGTTCTTAAGACTATATATATATATATATATATATATAGTATTATAATAAAATAAAATAAATATTTTTGATATTGAAATATTAAAAAATAATCAAACTTTATTGTAAATCTTATATTTCCTTAAAAGTAAATATTAATAGGATAGATTTTAATTATAAAATAGAAATAAAAATATTTTTTGGTTAAATTTTAAGTTAAAGTTATGTATCAATCAAATAAATTATAGAATACTTCAAATAATAAAATCTAAATTAATGCATAAAAACCAAATAATATAATTTGATATTTGAATAAAAATCACTTGATTGTTCTTGATTATTTATTTTTATAAAAGCTTATGTTACATGCATGTAGAATTATTTTAATCTGAGTGTTGTAACTTAGTACAATATTTATTAAATATAAAATATTTGATTATAAATAAATATTTGATTATGATTAAATACTTGATTATTTATTAAATATTAAATATTTGATTATAATTAAATAAATAATTTGATATATGAATAAAAAAATTAAAACCAACTCAAATTATTCTAAAATATTTTAAAATCATTGAAAACTATTATTGATGTTTTGAGGATATTAACATATTTAGTTCTAAATTATGCTTATGAAGATTTTTTGGGTGTAATAATTAAATTGATGTAAAAACATAAGAAGATTTTTTAAAATTTTAAAAATAATATCAATAATTAAAAATATACATATTTTTATTTTTTAGATTGGATATATATATATATATATATATATAGATTTTTTATTACTATATAAAAATTTACTATTACTTTTTGATAGTAGAATTTAATATTTAATAACTTATTCAATCTATAAGAAGTCTATTATTTGTAATTGATGGTAGTAAAAAGATTTTTTTTTATTTAGATCTTCTATAATGTAATAAAGTATTAATATTTTAAGAATTTTTAGGCATAAAAAAATCATAAAAAACTCTTATAAAAATAAAATTTTAATATAACTTTTTTTGAATGAATATTTTAAATTTAATTATTATAAGCTAAATTAATAAAAAATATATATATAATACAACAAAACAATTTAAAATATAATGGTAGTATTTGTTATTTGAATAATAGATAGTATATTCTTATCTATTTACAAATTGACAAAGATATCAATAAATTTGGAAGTTTAAATTTTTAGAATATGTTAAGATATCAAGTTATATAGATTAATAAAACATGAAAAGAGTATGATTTTTTAAGATTTTTTATTTTTATTAGAATATCTAAATTATATTATATATTTTTCTAAAATTAATTTTATAATTTTTATTATATAGGTAACACAATGATATTATTTCTAACAATAAAGATGTTAAAAAATCAATTCTTTATAGCATTTCATTCATGTATAATTAATATTGATGCAACTAATGAAAAAATTGCATTGAAGTTGTTTTAATTTAATAGATTTTTATACTTATTATAACTTAAATAGAATATTATTATTTTTAATTATAAAAAGATTAATCTAAGTCAATATAAATTTAAGTAGATTAATTATAATATTATATAAATTTTATAATAAATAAAAATTCATAAAGAATCTCTTAAATATAATTAATAAAGTTATCACATACATACAACAAACTATAAAATCAATCACCTTTTTGAAACATTTTAGAATCTTCTAAAATATTATACATATTTGTATCATGTTTAGTAGATCTTTAGAAATGTATAAAATATTTGATAAGAATCTATAATATTTTTCAATAATTTAGAATTTTTTGAGAAGCTGCTTTAATGATCTAAAAGATTTTCATACCAATCTACATTCTTCTTTAGTCCTCTAAAAGTTTTAATGTAAGATTCTTCATACTTCTAAAATATTTTATGAATCTTAGAATATTTCTTAAAAACTATTGAAAGATATGCTTAGTATAGTATGAATAAGAGGTAAGATTAGAAGTACTTTTGTATTGTGAACATAAGTTTTAGAATAATCAAAGTATCATCTTGTTCTTTATTTTATATCTAATCTTATTTCTTTTGTAATTTTTGATCTCTTGACCATTATCTTTGCATCCTTAATAATTTTCATAATACTTTGACAATTTTTATTAATATTTTTTAATATTTTTAAAACTATAATATATGTATTTAATTTATTTATGTTATTTGGCAATTTTTTAAAAAAAGACACTTACAATAACTACATGTAGTAAAAATTAAAGTATAACTATATGATTTTTTTTTGGAATTTTTTACATTTAAAGTCTTAATAGTTTTAAAATAAAAATAATATATTTCTATGCATATAATAATTTATATTTAATTTTAAAAAATAATACATAATATTTTTGTGCAAGATGATATTTTTACAAGGTTGTAATAAAATATAGGAAAAATAAGAATTAAAATTCTCATAAGTTTTTTAATTCTTATTTTTTAAATTGTATATTCTAAAATAAAATATAAATAAATAAATAATAAATAATATATTAATTTTGGATTTTTAAAAATATTTCAAATAAATCATTATATCTATATTAAAATATAATACATATTTTTTTCTCACAATAATTTTTTTTATTATAATTTTTAAAATTAAAATTGATATATATATATATATATATATATATATATATAAAGGTAGTTAATACAAAATTTAAGTTTTATTATTATTTTTAATTAAGAAAATACTGGTCTATAATTGATTTACAATATATATCACTTATGTAATAAAAAATTATCAAATTAAAACTTAAATCAACTATTATTATTTCATACAATTGACCACAAATCAACAAATAAATTAACATTTAATTATTTGCAAATAATCAAAGATTATTTATAAAATGATCTTTTATATTTAATTTTAATTTTTTAAAATGTCATTCTTTGTTTTTGTATATAAATTGTGATTTATTTCTAATATTTGGTTTGTAGTATGTGATTTCTTTTGTTAAGGTTGTAACAATTTTATTTTTTTAATTTTTTTTCACTCTCATTTATTTTATTTTAAATAAAATGTTTAAACTTGTGTTGCTTTTGATAAATAAAGTGAGGTTTATCTTATATGTAGCTTCTAAAATTTGATTAATTTTTTTAATAAGATCTAGGTTATAAAATATAAATAAGAGTAAGCATAAAATAATGATATAATTTTGTGTTATCTCTTGTGCTTCATGGCTTAAGTGAAATAGTTCCCTTCAATGGGGTTTAGTAAACCTACCCAATATGTCAATTGTCACCTTTTCACATTTGAATGAGAGGGTTACCTCACATATCTGAGGCTGTGTACAAGGTTTTTGAAATCCAAGTCAATTCCCAAAGCCTTCAAGGAATCAAAAATCGTTTTTGTTCTGTTTTGTTTTGTACTGGATCCTAGAAAACTTATTCATGGCAAACATACATCAACAAATTTATTTTTTAAAAAATTATTCAAAGCTGGAACTCAATATTGTTGGAGGAGACAAGTATAATAGCACATTCAGAAAATGGCAAACTCTTACAACTATCATGATATGTTATAATTGGATGAACTCCGTCTATTTCAAGTTGACAAAGCAAAATGGGCTGTGACAGGGCATGTTTGCATTGATGGAGGAGGAGAATCACTTTTTGTGGGATTTGTTGATTTTGTGTGTGGGCCCTTGAATGACATGTATCCAAATTGTTGCCTCTTCCAGCAACAACAATCCACACATACAAGCTCAAGCTCTCGGTTCAGATTGACTCATAGTCAACTGCACGCTTGAAACCAACATGCCAAATGCCTGACAGCAAGGTAGAACACATGGAAGGATGGAGGGAAGATTTTTATAAAAACACACATAAATACAAATTTAAATTTAGCCCTACTTCTACAGCTGAGACTGCTATGACTTTCTCTGGTTCAACACAAGCTCACTCCTGGGGAACTTGTGAGACAAGCTGAAGCCACTATCATGAACTGGGGGGGCGGGTGTGTGTGTGTGTGGAAGGAAAGAAAATGAAATGAACTAAGCCTGTGTTTCAAGTCCTTGAATTTCTTGATCAATGCAGAAGCTATACCTCACTTCAAAAACCTATTAAATTCAAAGAGAGAAAAAACAAAATGACATCATCATAGATTTCCAAATTAAAGAATGATTGTAAATTTTATTATTATTGTAATTAGTGTTATTTGAATTTGGCAATGTGTCAAGCAAACACAGGCTTATTCACTAAGCAGATACAACATGGAGGGGGGGATTTTACAAGGGAGCCAAAGTCATAGAAGACCGGGGGAGTGTCAGAAGGGAGGGACCTGATTTGTAGCAAAATCATGCAGAAGGGCGGGAGGAATGGAATTGGGCGCCATGGGGGGGGGGAGCTACAAGGCAAAAGCCCCGTGACATGGCAAAGGGAGGCGAGCCAGCGAGAGGAAGGGCGCGAGCGTGGGGTGGTGATTGTACACCCTCGCCATCTCTATTATGAAGGCGAGGGGGTGGGGGAAGGGGAAGGGAAAAGGGAAAAGGGGAAGAGGAAAGGGAAGGAAGGGAAGGGAAGGGAAGGGAAGGGAAGGAAGGGAAGGGAAGGGAAGGAAAGGAAGGGAAACGGCCCTTTTCCAATGACGGAGACCAAGGACGACGGGCTGTGCTGCTGCTGGTAGTGCTGGTAGTGGTAGTGCTGGTGCTGTGAGGGGCAGATGCGGGTGCGGTAGCCTCGCGAGGGAGGGATGTGCCAGGACTCTTGGCCTGGCTATGGCGAGATCGACCTAGCCCAGGGTGCGGACACGGAATCGCTGCGCGTAGGTAGGCCAGACCAGGGGCAGGATGGTGTGCCGGATGGCCTCACACCGGCTTAGCGAGGGGTTGTTATGGTGAACATGGTGTCCGGCACGTGTGACCGTGCCTGCTTGTCTCGTGTTTTTTGCGGTGTCTTAGGAGCTCAAGGCCCAGGTGGCGTGTTGATAGTTCCAATCATCCCCATGGTTGAATAGATTTGAAGCGGTTTGAATTGGAGAATCTTTTATATCGTTTTAGTCGCGCGCGCGAGAGAGAGGGTTTCGTGGAGTTTGCAGTGTGAGAGGTGTTATTGCTGCTGTGTTGGTTTGGTTTGGGTGGGTAGCGGTGGTTCCGTGTGTGGATGAAAACCCTAGGTTTAAGAGGTGGACGGAAGCGGAGGGAGGATTACTCTGAGGGTGGTTTGGGGTTGTCTTTAGGGTTGTTGGGAGAATCAGGGGAATACATCCTTGCCGTGGAACTCCACTGCCCATGGTATTTTTAGCAGGGGATGCTCGTATTCGTTGCGGAGACTAGGTTCTTGTGAGTAGTCAGCTATTTTTGTGAGTAGATTGGCTTGGAGCTTTCGGGTGCGGTGCAAACTTTACAAGGTATGTTCTGTTGCTTGTTTATTTATTATTTTATTTTTCTTTCATTCCGACACTCGAGTTTGACGTGCCGTTCAGGGTTCCTTAGCGCGGATGCTTAAGATGTAGTTTGCGGTGGTCGTGGCATCGGGAAAACACTGCATTTTTGTTAAGTCACGGCATTTGTAGTGGGGGTTATCGGTGGTAGTGTTGACCTGGTGGATGTGTTGAATTAGGAATAGGTCGACTGGCTTCTTGGAAGACTTGGTCGGGCTGGACACAAGGCGGCTGAGTGACAGGTGAAAAATATTGGTGGCGTAGAGCATGAAAGAGCTGGGCTGAACTCTTTCCCACAGTCCGCACCACTACACTTCAAGCTCCTAGTTTTTACCTTTATTTCCTGGAGATGCCGTTGTCAATGTTTTCGACGAATGTGTGCGAACAGTGGCATTTCCCCCCTTCCATGATTGGAGGTAATATGTTCTCAGGGACAGGAAACAGAATTGCCTATTCCAGTGGCGTTTATCAGAGGTAGAGCGTAGAAATGGCGAGCGAAGTTGTGCTGGAGTATTGACAGGACCAGGAGTTTGGAAACTTTCCTCGAAGGAAGGACCAGAACTTTCGCGTTGGTACTGAGGGTTATGGAGATCGAGAATGAATTCATTATGTCGCAGGATGGTTACGCATCCATTGATTTTACGTTGCTGGATCGACCAAACAACAAGTATGTGCCCGCCTTGATACACTGGGTGTTTTGGTTCCGAGTATAGTCAGAGTTTGGGTCGATCACAGTCACATTCGTGGGGCCGATTGTTTACCTTTTGTAGCTCTAAATTTGATAGATTGCGAGGGATCTTTGTTTTCGGTGTCCTATTCTTCAGAGTAAATTGTGTGTATTGATCTTTTTGTTTTGTGGATTGTGGAGGTAGAATATATGGCGGAGAAATAGCATTTAGGACGAACTTATAACATGCATACGGCTGTCTTGATTGTTCAATTTTCTCAGTGGGAGTCTTGCATCTTTCAATTTCACCGTGTTCATGCACTTATATCCAGCTTTCTTTTTTGCAGCATTGCTTCAGCACCAGAGGCTACTGCTGTCCTGCTTCCAGGTGAGCACGGCCTTTTTCATTTAAGACACTGTCGGTTCCAAGTTAATTTTTAGTGAATCATTCTAGTATAATGTGTTGGTTCACTTGTTAGTTAGTCAAATACATGAAGTGTTCAATATTTCTTTTAAAGTTTTGATTGTGGCAAGGTCAAAATTGTACCATGCTTACATACTGGTTTTCTGTGATGTACCAAAGATGGGCATGCAACAGATTCTTCGTTTCCTTCGTTTGAACTGTTAGACGGTTCGGGAGTGGTTGGTCCTTACGGTTATGCTCCTGAGAGTAACGAAAATCAGTCGCTGGAGCAATCAAGGTGAGTGAATATTCATTTTTGGGGGTTTCCACAAAGCTGTGGTATTATGTACTGGAAACTAGCAGGAGTCTGATTTAATACTAGATTAGCCGTGTCTAATCCCAGCTAATATTCAGTAACACCTACATAATATTAGTGCCTTGCTTTTCTCCTTTTAATTTTTCCTACCATTTGTCGTTACTTTTCGCAGATTATCCGTTTCGTTTGTTTACATGCAATGGAAGAATCTGTAGCCCTCGATTATTGTCACTCGCTTCATTAGATTTATGTTATGCAAAGCTCCGTAGTTACTCGAGTTGCAACTTCGACCGTAGACCTTTTACAACCAGCTTGTTGTCTTCATTCCACTCAATCCTGGTGCTGAAGGATGTGGTCCAATGGTTTCAGTCTACATTTACCATTCCTGCCTTGTAATAGAGTATGATGGGTGTTCCCGTTCTAGAATTGTAAAGAAGCAATCTCATTTGATGTTAATCGTGATTACATCGATTGCAGGGATGGTTCGGAGAAACAGCTCTACAAGGAACAAGCGATGCACTCAAATGCTGATGTATGGAAACAGTAACCTTAACAGCTTCGTTTACGTTGTTCTTTGTTTTTAATTATTTATGTTAAGCTTCCGGCATTGCAGCTTGGTAGGTACTTAATGAAATTAGGGTTTTTTTAACTACTTTCGTTCAGAACAATGGTGTATTTATATATATTCTAATGTAGAAATATGTTGATGCAAGGTTGACATCACGGTCATGCTTGCTTTGTCCATTCAAGTATCTCTTCGTAACAGAAATGGTGTGATTGGTTGGGTTATGATGCGTGATTGTGTGAGGGATGATGCAGGATGGGGTAGCTGCTAGCGATGTGGATTACGCAGATTATCAGATTCCTCAACCAGTACCAAAGCCTGTTTCTAGTGTAGATTTTTTTGCCAAAACGCAAGCACCTCAGCAACAAGAACAGCAGTCACAGTTATCGCTGTTTGGTAGTGATGGAGCCGAGGAAAATCAGGAATTCTTTGAGGCAGGCCAGACCTCTCAGCAGCCTCAGCCGGCAGCTAATAGTTGGTGGGTGCCTGAGAATACTTGGATGGCCAATAATAACCAGCGAGATCAATCACAGGTTTACAACTGGGCAGCAATGACTGAAGATCAAAGAAGAGCAATGCAGTTGAAGATTGGGGGTGCCCAAAGTAGCTCGGAATATCCAGGAGCCATGTATTCTATGCCACAATCAGTAAATAGTGATCCGACCCCCTCTATGTACTCTTTTTTGCCTACGAATTCTACTCAGCCTCATAAGATCCCTCAACCAGCTGAGGCAGGTCTAAATGCATCAAGAGTAGATACTGTGCAGGGTTCCACTACTGAAAAGAACCCTCAATATAACTTTCAAGGCCTTTTTAATGGATCCGGATTTCCGCATGTCGGATCCCTTGCACAAAACATGGGTCTAGCCGAGCAACAGCGGTATAGAGCTATGATGCAAGAAGCTAGCAGCAGAGAACAGCAGATGCGAGAGCAGCAGGTACGGATGCAAGAAGCTAGGAATCGAGAACATCGAGAGCAGCAGCTTCGAATGCAAGAAGCTAGTAGCAGAGAGCAGCAGATGCGAGAACAGCAGATGTGGATGCAAGAAGCTAGGAATCGAGAGCATCAGCTTCGAATGCAAGAAGCTAACAGCAGAGAGCAGCTGCGCAGAGAGCAGCAGCTTAGGGAACAACAAGCTCTGGAGCAGCAGCGTCGAATTCAGCAGGAAACGACCAATAGAGAACAACAGCTTAGGGAGCAACAGCTTCGAATGCAGGAAGCGAGTAACAGAGAGCAGCAGCTTCGCTTGAAAGAAGCTAGCAGCAGAGAACAGCAGCTTCGAATGCACGAGCAACAGAACCAGAGCTTCAACAAGTATGACAATCAGACCATGGAGGTATCACCATTAAAGGTTAGTGACTATGATTTCTTGAGTGGTGGTGATTACACGATGAAGGGGCAACCTCAGTCAGATGTTAGGCAGCAGCAGCTTGATGAAGGTGAAGCTCAGATGTGGAGGCAGCAGCAGCAACGGCACCCGCTTCCAGCATGGCAGCAACCTCGCCAGTTTAGCTCTTATGCCAATAGCACCCATGAAGATCTGCAACAACGTCAACAAGCTCAGGTTTGCTACATCTAATTTCTCTCCTCGGATCTTACCTCTTCCTTTTGGCTCTTATTTGTGCTATTTCAAATCAGTAAATGCTAGGGATGGGGACTGTGCATGCAGGAAGTTCAAGAAGTGCTGACCAAGAGATGTTTGTCGTCAGTGAGGAATGCTGTGCTGTCTGCTTTTTGGTGTGGTGAAACTCTTTTTAGGGAGCAGGCGTGCTCCAAGGCACTGTTCCCTTCTTTGTTTCTGATAGTGAAATATTATGAAGTATAAGATATTTTTGTAATACTTAATAATGTATCCTTCTTTACTCTAATATTCTCCAGTGAAAACCGTGAGGACAAGGCTCCGTGTCTACTTCGTATCGTGACTTTGTCGGGGACATAATTGATTCATTCTGCAATTTGCATCAGGATTGCATTTGCTAAACTTCATTCTTGATTTTTAGGCCAAGCAGCGTTTGCAGCAGCGTTCCCAGCAGCAGCAATTATTTGCTGGAAATCAGAATCAAGCCTCCGGCAACCAGTTCCAAGCGTTTCTTGGTGAAGGTTCTTTACATGATTTACCGCAAGTGATGCATCAGCAACCTGAGCGTGTTAGTCCTCAGCAGATGGGTATTGATGGTCAACCTCCTTTTATGCACCCAAATTTACAGGCAGTTAACCAAAACAATGCTGGGAGCCTTATGTACTCTAATCAGAATGAGACTGGAGCTGGGCAGGGCCCTATTAATTATCTTCTGGGACAAGACAACAGTTTCAGCTGGCATCAATTGGCTATGAAAGCTTCTGGGCTTGATCAATCCATGCATGCATCTGCTGCAACAAGCAGTAAGACTGGTCAGCAGTCAAACCCCTACGCGAACGTACAGGGTGGAGGTGTACCGGCATTCCTGGGCGGGCTGGGCAAGCACCCAGCACCTCTGGCACAAATCAACAGGCCTATTCCTCGTAGTCTTGGAGCAGGGCCGTCGCCTTTGCTTGGAATGGAAGGTCGTTCGGCAGTTCCAGATCTTCAGCCTCCGAAGGCTAAAATGTTGTTTGGACAATCTATGCAACAGCAATCGCAACCTCAGGCAGTGAATCTTATGCAAGGGTTCCCTGGTAGTTCACACCAGAGTAGTCATTCTCCAGCTAACCGACAAGTCCTAGAAGAAGCGCAGAGACTTCAACAACAGAATATAAGGGGGGATGCTGTTCAGCAAGATGGGGCTCCCCATGTTAAGCTATTTTCCCAAAGTCTAACATCATTGGATCCTATTCAGCAGCAGCAGCAGCAACAGCAACAACATAATCTGATGGTATCCAGCAGAAATGCTCAAGGTGTACACGGTCGTCCTGTTAATATGATGCAACAGATGCCGCAGGCAAGGAGTGCATATCTGGCAGGTAATTTCGGACATAATTACCAGCAAGGTATTCATCAGGCGGGTGGCTCGTTCTTGCAGAATGTGAACGATAGGAAACAGCAGCCTATATGGAACAACTACGAAATGGATCAAGATGCATCGCAGGTTGAGGTTCCAGTGGTTTTGCCAGGAAATATGGATTCCACGCTCAAGAGCAACAGCTGGTCTGCTGGGAGTGAAGGCCATGGTGCTCCTGATACTGACAATTCTTTGGCCT
Organism: Physcomitrellopsis africana; assembly: GCA_036785485.1. Lineage (NCBI taxonomy): Eukaryota > Viridiplantae > Streptophyta > Bryopsida > Funariales > Funariaceae > Physcomitrellopsis > Physcomitrellopsis africana. Next base: position 64,866 of record JAWRVF010000904.1, read on the forward strand.
TTGAGAGGTCGAAGGTGCAGCAAAATGCATGGGGAGCTCATGGTGCTCAACCAAGTAATTCTCAGTCATCGGGTGAGCTTGGTTCGAGACACCATAATACTCAAAGTGGCTCCATCGTTCAACAGGGAACTCCCAAGTCTACTGCCGTACATCCTTTAGCTGCTCATGGAAACAGTGGTATCATCCATCCGGGTTCATTGCAGTCGGGGGCATCGATGATGGAACTTTCTGAGCTGGAGGCGAATGGGAGGCAGCCGGAATTGCAGAACTCTCAGGAGGAAAGCAATTGGCGTAACCACAGCTTGTTGCAAGCTAGCTCTCAACAATCAGTACCTACTAATCCGTCTTTCCAGGCATTTACGGATATTGATCGTGGACAGACGAGCTGGAAGAGCTTGTGGCAAAGTGTGCAAAATTCAGGGAACTCAAATCAGCTAGCTGAGACAGATAAAGAGCAGCAGAGCGCAATGTGGGCGCAAAACAACGCTCATGTGGCACGATCGCAGTCTGAGTTATCTGATGATCCAAATGCAAGGGTAGCACAGGGTGGTTGGGGTGGTGGTCAAGGCACGATGCCGGCTGCTATTAGCGTAGAAAGTCAACGTGCCACTAGGGATGAGCAACAGGTAATGCTTTCAGGAAGCCCACAACCTGTCCAGGGTTTCCAGGATGCTGACGGAAGGCAGCAATTGAACAATCAGGGTCCAAGCTTCCAGGAGGCTATGAGCCAGGCATCTTTGAGCGAAAATGATCCTAGCCCAGCAAGTCGGCACATTGATCAAGCCAGTTCATTTTCTCATCGTATGGATAGGGATGGAAATGCCATTATTCAGAATCCTGATCCCGTAGGCCATAGTGCCAACTTTCCTGTGGAGCACCAGACATCAATGAACAGAGCCAACTTGCAGAATCAGGGGAGGAATAGTGCTTGGGCCTCTGATACTAGGCATAGACTTGACGACACATTGATGGACGGTAGCGGTCAGCAGGAGGGTAGGTTACAGCTGCAGCTAAGCAACCAACAAGCAGAGAACCGGTTGTCCTCTATGATGAATGCTCGAGCTTCTAACATGCGAGAGGAATCCTCAGGGTCCCAACCACTCCGGTCGATGAATGCAGTGGCAAGCTATATGCACCAAAATGGTGGTGAAAGGTCTACTTTGATGAATGGAGCCACAGAAGATGCCATGGCAGGATGGGCACATGCAGCTAATCAAATCCGAACTGAGCAGTCCAAGGTTGGAGTGAGAGCACTTCAGCCAAGCAATATGGGTGGAAACGTGGGCAAGGTACATGATTTAGCATGCGTTACACTTGCTTCTCTATTAATTTAAGAGATGTTGATGTGGTTTGTAAGTTAGTTTCAGATAATGAAGTTTCATGTTTACTGCACAGATCTTGATTTTTTTGATCTTTTTAGTTTTCATGTTGAGTCTGGTTTCGAATGATAGCTAAACATTTTTGAAAGGAATTAAATGTGATATTCTAATTGCTTTTAGGGTGTACTTCTTAATGTCGTACTTAAGAAGACGTGGTTGTGCAGGAATATTTTACACCACCAAGACCTGGAAGTGCTGGTGATGAACACACGACCTATACTAATAGTATGTTAGCTCACAGAGCGCGGTATTCTGGCCGTAGAGATGTGGCTGATCCTGTAAGGTAATGTACTGTTATGTTTATTTTGTGCGATACCTTTCAGCATTATCCAGTATTGGGACTCATCATCTACATGATTATATTTTGAGCAACCCTGTAGATGATGAGTCCCAGTGATGGATCGCTTATTTTGTGCCTGCCTTTGAGCCTGCATTTGAGATTGCAATTGGTAATTCTAGTGTAGGGGCAATGTACTCTGAATCGTCAGTTTGGTCAATTTTGTTTAAATTAGGAGAACATTACCCTGGTTCGATAACGTTCAGTCAGTGTATAGTTATTGAACATACACTACATGAAAACATAAATATGATTGTCTTCGTGAACGCCTTCACTTGCAGAAATACTTTGGAGCTGTTGGATCAGGCAGAGCAGGGTGAGAAGATTGGAGAAGCCATGGAAGATCAAGATGGAACAACATTGGAGGATGCCGCTGCACCTGTTACTGCTTCTTTTGCACATTTGAGGCCAGGTATGTCTCAGTACTTCTACACGTTCTTGTTGTATTATTCTAATAGTTCTTTGCATCGAAGAAGAAAATGCTAGTATTCTGTTTAATTAGTGATATTTCCTTGTTTAGGACCCATGGGAACCAGCCCTCTGCAACGTCCCACCCCATCGCGACCAGAATTTATATCAAGGGAACAGGTGGAGCTACAACTGTCGAGGAATAATGAGGGTTGGCATCAAGGCAGGAACCTAATGCATGAATTTAGTAGGCAGGAGTCTACTGCATATGCACAGGCTCAAATGCAATCTCAAATGCAGGCTCAGATGCAGGCACAAAACATGCGAGCAGCGCAGTTACAGGCTGAAAATCTGCCTAGACATGGCCCAATGCAAGACAGGATGGCCATGAAACCTGCCTTGCTTGGTGCTAACAGGCACTTCCCTAATGACATGTCTAGGCAGAAAGCTGAGAACTTGTACAAAAGCCTGAGTCAAGCAGCTAAAATGCAGTTCCAACAGCAACTGCAACAGAGTCAAAGGGCTAACGCAGCTGCTCATTCAATGGACCATCCAAATATGTCTTCCGGCTTAGATCCTAGAATTGCAGCACAGCAGCATATGTCCAGAGTGGGATTTGCAGATAGACCAGCAATGCCTGCAGGGATGTCCACTGGCAAACAGTCGACTACATCTGAGATGGTTGCTGGCCAACCTGGCCAAGTTGGTGTTGGATTAGCCCAAAATCAACCTGATGCCTTGCAGCAACTGCAGCAGATGAAGCAAGCAACTCCAGTTACACCTCTTATTAAAAAAAGAAAAGAGTATCCACCACTTGTACCCTGGCGTACCACAATTTCACAAGGGTCTACAAATCTTCCAACGACAAGGTTTTTCACTTATTGAATATTTCGCTTTAAGTTCTTATATCAGGCGGCAACTTTGCCCTTGTGTGGGTGTGATCGGAGATGACATGAGTGCATGAAAGTTGTGTTCTGTTGGTGTTGATGAGGATAGTTAGTGCATATGTTATTTCCTTTTATACGGTGAGTAAACCCGTTAGGCTCTCTGCTTTGTGATGTATTATAAGATTTTATTTCCAACTATAATTCGTTTTCTGTTTGTTATGCAGCCGTGCTGAGATGGAGTGGGCTGCAGCAACCAACTCTGTTCCAGACCAGGTATGGATTTCAGTAGCTATGCAAACGAGCCTGCTGTCTTTTATGTCTTTGAATGAAACTAGTTTTCCTTTTTGGAAGAATTTATCAACTTAGCAGGATTATATGCGTTAACATGCACTTCTTAGGATGTAAGTGTGATAGTGCGATTTTACTTGTGAATGACTTTTTGAGTATTTTTGAATTAATGATATTTAGTCGCATCCTTTTTACAATAATATTTATGTATCCATAATATTTCTAAATTAATAGTCACATGTATATTTTGATAGTAATTATAATAGTACGGAGAAAATAATAAGCAGTCACATCCTCTACTTACAATTGTGAACAGTGAGCTTAAGATTTACATATGCAAAGCTTGCCTCATGATTGTCATGTACGAATGTTCTGCAGTTGATTATTCATAATATTAGGAGTAATCTTTTGTCTCGATGAAGGTCTAATAGTACTCTTTTAGAAGTTATGAGTTTCTTGGTCCATAGAGTATAGACATGAACTATTGCTTAGCGTTTTCTTCTGGTCCACAGGAACGTTTCAACGACGCCGTCGAGACACTCGATATTACGGCAATGTGTGTAAAGCGGGCAAAGAGGCGATTGAAATTCACCACTCAACTTATGCAACAAATTGTACCAGCTCTCCCCTGTCAGTTGTTTAAGGAGAGTACCTTGGATGATTATAAATCTGCCACTTTTGTGCTTGCTAAATTTGCAGTGAGCGAAGCTTGTTGGCTAGCCACTGGTTTGAGCAGGGAACTTCCTTGCGCTGTTGCTATTGAAGCTATTGAAGACAGTGCAGAAAACAGCAATGGAGATAATTCATCGTACGTTTCCTACTTTCTAACCCTCAAAACTTTCTTGATCTCACAATCTAGATTTCATTTAATTTATCAGATATATCTTTTTAGAAGTTAGGTTCTTAATTTTCTTTTCATGTAAAATTTGGAAGTAGTGGTCATTCATAATCATTGCTGAATACTAGGAAGTTTATTCTGGTTATGTTTAAAAACCTTATAATGACTTCCAGGAATCATCTGACGATAATTCAATGTTCTTCCAAATTTCGGTATCTAAACCCTCTTAGCTTATGCAGTGTACAGAGTGAGCAGCAGCTTGCGGTAGTGAAACGAACCAGCACACTTGCGCTTCCAAGCAAATTAAAGGTGCAATTCAAACAAAAAATGACAGATCTGCAGGGCGTATTGTCAAGGTATGGATTAGCGGAGCCTCTAATTGATGTCTACATGTCGGGCTTTATGTAAATGTATTTCTTTCTTGGTAATGACTTCCTTTATTCATATGTTTGTTGGTGGTCTCAACATGAGTATATTGTAGGAATGAAGCATCAATCCTTCCCAAGTTTATAGTTTGTCCATATATGGAGTAAATACCGAATCCTGGCCGATAAGCCTTTTGGTTGGTGTTTTAAGACGGCAACTAGATGCATAACAAAGTGATTCAGTTTTTATTTTATTTTAAATAATATGCAGTTCTTTTAATGTATGTGCATTTAGTGCCTGAAAATATTCTCTGTTACCATTCTGACATCTAATGAGGTGATGGGATGGACAGATTGGAAAGCGCACCTACTGCATCGAAGCTCTCAAGGGAACTACATGATCTTGACAAGTTGGTAGTGTTGAATCGGATGGCGAGGGTTAATGGCAATGAATTTGTAGCTGGATTATCTAGTCCAACCGGGAGTCCTCGTGGCAAGCTGGAAGCACATCGTGAAGCCCCGCTGGTGTACAGCCCTGAGAATGCGTATCCTGAAAGATTTGTAGCTGCTGTATTTGTTCCTCAAAGGATTCCAGACAACTTAATGCTACTTCCATTGTAACAAAAGGTATGCGTTGCTTCTATTTTTACTATGCCTGTTTGTCCTATAATTTCCTGTGAAGGTTTTTCCAAGTCATTATCTTGTTAGTTCATGTTTGGATGGATAGATCTGTCGTCTGTATCTGGATGGTCTAGTCGTTTAAGCGAGGGGATCTGTTATTTTGACTTTTTTTTGATTATGTAGTTGACTCTATTTGGAAGTTTTGAAGTTAACGGTTAGTCTTGCAGTAACGATTACTACTAGCATGCATGTGAGATTTGAGGGTGTACATTCTCACGTCTCACAATGTTTTGTTACACCTGTGCAGGAGAAGGTTAGGTTGACAAGGAATGGAATCTCTGTGGTCCATTAGGGGTTATATAGAGGAGCATTCTTTGCCTTTTATCAAGACTTAGTGTAAGGTAATACATCAGAGACATGTTTCATGTCCTTCAGCTTCCGCTCTAAGCGGGTGCCAAAACCACCACCAATCTCTGATGAGTTTCGCACTCGACAAATTATACTCGGCTTTGGTTCAGTCTGCTGAGTCATTGAAACATTCCTGGAGCTCTACAAATGGATTCCATTATGGAGTCCTCGGCAGCTGATTATTTTGATGCTGGCTCTGACATGGTGTGACCAATCGCACCTTTGTAAATGTTGTCAAATTTACCATCTTTTGAACAATGTGATCACGTTTTTGTTATTCTTCGCAAACTTGGTTTCGACAGAATTTAGTGTCTATGTTGTCTACTTGAATGCAATTTTCTGATATCCCAACGACCTGGTTCCACATACTTGGGTTCTTATGTGTGGTTTTAATGATGGTTAAGTATCCGATTTGTATGCTTCACTATTTTAGAAAATCCTCCAAAACTCAATTTTTTTTGTCGTGTAGTTCTTTCCAGATTGCTGTGCTTTTTGTATCAGAATTGGGCCGTCCAAAGTGGCATTCTGCCCCAAATTTTATACTACTGCCTGTTTACTCAACAATGAGAAGGCTCTAACCCAAGAAGAGTAAAGCTCTCCTAGAACAACAGAACTTCCATCAAGGGTAGAAAAAAAAGAAAAAAATTAAAAGAGAAACGAAAACAAAGAAAATGAGGTGCAGATGGTTTAGGATCCAAGTGTAAACTGGTTGTATTTTGAAGAAAATACTCATCATGGTTAACAATGTTCTTGTGCACCCATAGTATAAGAAAATTGAAAAACTAGAATGTTTGGCTGAAATAATCTGCTTTTGGATTCTATGCAGGATTCAGTGTCGGGAATAACCCCAACTGTAGAAAGTTGCATGTGAAATGGTTTTCTAAAAGATCATTTTGTAATTCTTACTTCTTGTAAGGTATTTTGTATAAGCTTTTCATTTTCAAATTTTCATTCAGTTTGTTCAAATCAAATTTGAATTTTCTGTTTTTACTCATTTTGAATTCATTATAAACTTAGACTTTGACAATATATTTCAAATGGAAACATTTTAAAAAGACTGAAATACATTCAAGATAATTGGTGGAAATGCACATGTGCTTGTTAATATACTTTGCTTGAGTAGTCTCCTTCATGTGCCAAAAATGGTCACTCATGGTTAAAATGATTGTTTCAAATGATTGAAAGTGTGCGTAGTTCTAGAAGTGAAGAGCAGAATCAAGGCTTTAACAGGTTCTTATGGTACAGTGTGACATGTTTATAATCTCAAATGCTTGGCTTTACGGTGTGCACATTGTGGGTTTTGAGTTAGATCTACAGTGTTTACAAAATGTAAAGGATAGTTTACAGATTGAAAATTTCTTCCAAAGGCAATAATTTTATGTTCCTCCTTGTCTCCATGGACAATTAAATTATATTTTTGAATTCTTCTAAAATGACAAGGAGGAACATAAAATTATTGTCTCCATGGACAATTAAATTATATTTTTGTCTAGATGTCTCCATGGACAATTAAATTATATTTTTGAAATTGACTTTTATTTTTGTAGTAATAGTTAGTTAGTTAGTTAGTTAGTTGAATCACACTGCTTAAAACTAAACAAATTCAAAATTGTTTGTAAGAAAGACAAAATGATGTGCAAAGTATAAGAGGTGAATGAAACATTGACAATTTACACATCAATCTCATTAAATTAAATATCAATTAATGCAATGGCCATAACTTTTGCTAAATACTTATACAATGAGTACTTCTTGAGAGAATAAATATCCTAATGTAGGATCTATAAAATAGATTAAATATTCACTTAAGTATTATATTCACAAGTACTAGTTATTATGTAATATATATATATATATATATATATTTTTTAGATTGATAACTATAGAATAATAATATATCTATTCAATATAACTACCAAAATATCTAGGTTTATTAAACAACCTAAATAACTATCTATGACTTTTCAATAATTTGCAACAATTCTAAATAGAATCAAGTTTTTTAAAATTATTTATATACCAATTACATCCAATTGTTTGTATAATATTTTGTAATTTTCTTTATTTCTTCTTTAGTCTAATTTTTGCATGATCAAATTCACCTTCTCAAAAGATCAAACAAATTTTAGATGTCTTATTGGTTGTATGCCTCTAAACTTTAAAAATATAATCTTCTGCCAATTAAAAGTTTAAATTCTTCTAAAACATTTACAAAGCATGACATCAAAATAATTTGTCTTTGAAAATACAAGAGATTGTTAATTCAATAAAAACTTCTAAGTCCAATATTTCATTACAAAAGTATAGTACACTAAAACATCTAATTATTTTTTTAATATGCAAAAATTGTTTGTGCAAGGCCAATGGCTCTATATTACGTAATGAGATTGATACAATCCCTATATAAAAATCTATAATTATTTGCATTAATTTTTTTATTTATTATAATTACAACTTTTAGATGATACATTTTGAAGAAATAACTTCCATTATATACAATTAAGACTAATTCTTTGAATTATATGAATTGCTTTTGAAGTTATGAAATATCATTAATCTTAGTAGAATAATATGCATAAATATCAAGTTGGACCTCTTTAAGAATTCTCTAGATAATACTAACAATTTATGATACATTATAGATTATATATAAAATAATTCTTTGAAATATGCTTTAAGAAATCAAAAATTAGATATTAAGATAATAATAATAAAATCAAGTTATTTTTTGAATTAAAATTTTTAACTTAATGATAAGAAATTTAGTCTATTATTTCTAAAAATAGAATTTAAATTTAAAAATTTAAATTTATAGATAGCTTATTTTAATAAATTTTAAATTATATTATTCTAAAAATAATCTTTTAAATGAGTTTCTTTTAATTTATTTAATTTTAAAAAAAATGATTTGAAGAGATAAAAATGTATAGATTGTTTAAGAATCAAATCATTTTTAGAAGAATTATATAAATAATCTTAATAGCTATCTTGTATATTGTTGTAAATTAAATTACTATAAATATCTTTTAATATTGATTATAAATCACTATTTGATTTATCACTTTTTATTTTATTTTATTTTAAATTTATAACAATTTGTTGCATGTAATTTATTTATTTCTCTCCAATTATTCTTGCACTTGAATTATAATTTTTTACATATTCTAAATAGAAATTCAATCAATAAAATTTCTATAAAAAACTAATTGGTCTAATTTTATATTATTAATAGATATTATAAGGACATGGATATTTTGGTACCTCTCTTCAAACTCCCTAGGCTACTTTGGAAATATCATTAAGAACTTGTTTCCAAATTCCCAAGTTTTCAAGTTGAGTTCTACCCTCTTAGTTGAGAAGAGCCTTGGGTGTCAAGGACATACTTGTCAGAACCTTCTAGAACATTCTAGAAGGTTCTTAGAACTCTCTAGAATATTTTAGAGTGTTCCTAGAACTCTCTAGAATCTTCCAGAACCTTCTAGTATCTTCCAAGTAGATAGAAGTTGCTTGAGAAGCTTCGTAGGTAGGAGTATACATTGGAGTCGAGACTGAAGAGTTCTTTAGTCTCGACAACACATCTCTTGGAATTCTAGCTCAGCTCTCTGATGTTGTTCTTGTACTAATCTAATTAATCTAATTCTTGCCAGTTCTTCTTGAACTTCTTGTTTAGATTTTTAGTCTATATTTTGCATCCGTGACAGTTTGTTGAGATTGCCCTTCTATCAATATTAGAGCTTAGTTCTTTGAAGTAGAGAGTAGACTACCCCTCTCTTTGGAGATACTTGAGCATTCTAAGGATTGCGACTTATCCTCCTTTGGACCAGTATTGATTCCTTCTTCTTTACTTAGCATGGCTGGCAGAGAAGACGTTAACATGGTAGAATCTTCGGAGTCAAAGTTAGATATGATCATCAATGCCCTTAATGCTCTAGCGGTTAGAACTGCTGAAATTGAAGAAAATTTTGCTAAGCTCCATAGAGCTACAAGAGTGGAAGTGGCTCAGACTACAATACAACCACCTCTAGCTAGTGAAGTACTACCATCTACATCTTAACGTGAGAATTTGATTACACTGTAATACAAAGAGCCTCAAGTCAGTCTCCCAGAAAAGTTTGATGGTACTTGATCAAAATTTCATGGTTTTATAAACCAAGTTCGGTTGGTAGCATTCTTACAACCAGAACGCTATTCAACTAAGGAGTTGCAAATTAGATTAGTGGGGACATTGCTTACTGGACAAGCTTTGTCTTGGTTTGCCCCCTTATTTGAGAAAAGGGCTTCTATCTTGAATAATTTTGAGACCTTTCTAGAAGCATTTAAGGAGGCATTTGGAAGGCATGATAAGCCTCTGTGGACAACCACTAAGATTTGTTCTCTGTGTCAAGGATCACGCTTTGTATCTGTTTATACATCGGACTTCAGATAACTTGCTTGTGATATCAATTGGGGAGAAGAAGCATTGGTGAGTCAATTTTATTTGGAACTCAAAGATGATGTGAAGGATTTATTGCTATCTTTATCCGACCTTCAAATACTCAATGAAGCAATCAGCCAAGCGGTGAAGTGTGACAATTGATTTTTTCAATGACGTCAAGACCATTATTGTAGAGCTACACAATATCCACGAGGAAACCAATTCTACTCGGCTGCTCCTATCAAGAGTATAGAAGCTCAATCTGAAACAGGAGATATGCAAATCAATAGGATACGTTTTAAGTCCCTCACAACTGAAGAAAAGAAGTGATGATTTGAGCAAAACTTGTGCTTATATTGTAAAGAGGGAGGCCATAAAGCCAAAAATTATCCTAAAAAATAGACGCCTTGAATAATAAGACTTAGAAGCACAAGCGTGCAGGAAAACAAGGACGCCCAGCCTCAATAGGGACCGTGCGGCTGGACATCTCAACACCCCAAATTAATCAAGGTCCCTTTTTCTCAACTCAACCTTTTCATTGCTTTACGGTACCTTTATTTTTTGGTATTCAAAAATTGCAAACCAATGCTCTACTAGACTCAGGAGCATGTACTTGCTTTTTAGATGAAGACTTTGCCAAACTTCACAAATTTCCTCTTGTGAAGAAACCAAAGTCTATCTATATAGAAGTCATAGACGGTTGACCTTTGTCTTCTGACAATGTTACTCATGAAACTAAACAGTTGAAGGTATATCTTAAAAATCATGAAAGTAGCATTGTGTTTAATATTATCAAGATCCCTTCATGTCCAGTCATTTTGGAGCTATCCTAGCTTGATAAATATAATCCATTGATAGATTGGAGGTTGCGAAAAGTGACATTTCTAACAAAATCCTTGAAGGTGGAACTTGCCAAGATAATATCAAAAAACAAATCCTTGTTCATAGGTGCGAGGGCCTTCATGAAGGAAGCCAAGCATAATACATCTCTTGTCATCTTCGCAATGGCAATTTGAAAAGATACAACTTTGACTTTGATTATTCCAGAGTAGTATAAAGAATTCAAGGATGTCTTTGAAAAGAAGAATGCTAAAATGCTACCAGAGCATCGACCATATGATTGTATTATAGATCTCCAAGAGGGAGCACAACCACCATTTGGCCCAATTTACAATTTATGACAAGACAAGCTCTCTGCATTAAAGGATTATATTAAAGAGAATCTTGTGAAGAACTTCATTCGGCATTCTAAATCTCTAGCAAGTACACCTATCCTCTTTGTGAAGAAGAAAGATGGCTAATTACAAATGTGCATGGATTATCTAGGCTTGAACAAGATCACCGTGAAGAATCGATAACCATTACCACTAATATCTGGACTCTTGGAGCAACTTGGTGAAGTCAAAATATACACAAAGATAGATCTTTGTGGAGCTTACAATCTTGTATGAATAAATGTAAGAGATGAATGGAAGACAACATTTTGGATGAGGTATGGACATTTTGAATATTTTTTGAATATTCTTTGAATATTTTGTCATGCTTTTTGGATTGACCAATACACCAGCTATATTTTAACATTTGATGAATGATGTTTTCCAAGAATATTTGGACAAATTTTTTGTTTGTTATCTCAATGATATTTTGATCTATTATAAGAATGTTTAAGAATATAAGAGTCATCTAAAGTTGGTGTTACAAAAACTTTAGGATGCAGGTTTATACGCCAAGTTAGAGAAATGCGTATTCCATCAATCCAAGGTGAAATTTCTTGGTTATATTATTTTGGACAAAGGATTGTTGATGGATCAAAAGAAGGTTCAAGCAATAACGAATTGGGCAATATCAAAGACGGTACGGGATGTGTAATATTTTCTTGGATTTGCCAACTTCAAAGGAATAACTCGCAAGTCACTTCGGATTCAACAATACAATAGAGCTTATTTCTCAAGACTTTTAGTGGCCTCAAATATAGAAGGTAGTGAAGAACTTTATGCTATCATGTGACCTTTGTTCAAGATCAAAGAATCCTTGACATCACCCTTACGGGCTTTTACAACCTCTGCCAATTCCAAAGCGACTGTGGTCTTCAGTATCTATGACTTCATCACAGATTTGCCACCTTTTGCAATATTTGATGCTATCTACGTGGTAGTAGATCAATTTACAAAGATATCATATTTTGTTCTATATAGAAAGACAACTTCTCGTGAAAAAATAACAAGATTGTTTATTAACAATATATATTGGTATCATGGTTTATCGGATGACATTATTTTGGATCGAGGGCCTCAATTTATATTGAAGTTTTGGAGGTCGCTTTTTGACATACTGAGGGTAGATATTAAACTCTCTTCTGCCTTCCATCTTCAAACCAATAGTCAAATAGAGCGAGTCAATAAAGTCTTAGAGCAACATCTATGATGTACAATCAACTATCAATAAGACGATTGGACTACATATCTACCATTGGCGGAATTTGCGTACAAAAATTTGATCCATGCGTCAACCCAAAAAATACCTTTCTTTGCAAATTATGGATATCATCAAAAATTCAATTTGTTAAGTAAATCCAAAGATGAAAATCCTACAGCTGAAGATCTTGTAAAGTATTTAATGGAAATTGAGACCACCTTGAAGCTTCAGTTACAGGTAGCTCAAGACTTGTACAAAGCTTTTGCAGACAAATTTTGGAAGGATTCTCCTGCTTTTTAAATTAAAAATAAGGTTTGGTTCTTGCAACGAAACATCAAGACTACTCAACCTTGCGATAAGTTGGATTATTGGAGGTTGGGACCATTCTACATTTAGGAGCAAATCAATCCGGTGGCTTATCGGCTGAAACTACCCACATCTATGAAGATACATCCAATCTTTTATGTTTCTCTTCTAGAAGCTTATAGCGAATCAACTTTAGCAAGATTGATACAGCGACCACCACCTTGTGTTGAAATTGAGGACCACATGGAATATGAGGTGGAACAAGTCCTTGATTCACAAAGGAGACGGGGGAAGTTGGAATATTTAATTCACTAGCGTGGCTATGATATAAATGAGTAGATTTGGGAGCCAGCAAAAAATATAACAAATACGTTGTCGTGGTGAGAGTCTTAGCCCTAAGAAACACTGGGTCTTTTGTGCCTCTAGTTTCTCAAGTGCAAGATAAGATTCATAAAATTTCATAAAATTGAAGAATTTACATAAAAATATACTTTATTAACCCTAACATATTCTGTCTTTAGAAACTTGCCCTCAATTTCGATCATAAATCCTAGGATATCACATCAATTGAAGCAAAATTTAGATACAAGGTACTTAAGGAAGTAAGACAGCAAATCCCAAAAACATTTTGATCATAGCTATTTTGGTTATGGAGAACCATGTTGTCAAAGTTACCCCTCCTTGTAGCCTTCAATTCTAGACCCCCTTTGTTTCACACCTTCATTGCTCTTCATTAAAGAAGACCTAAGTGCTGAAATTTAGTATACTTATAGCTTTTCTCATGTTGTAAATATCCTCCAAATATTGCTCCAAAAGTCTTCTCCAAACTTGAGTTATAGATTCCATCCTTCTTCTTTAATTTTGCATTCTAACAACTCTAGATCCGACCACAATTTTCCTCATAACTCCTTGAACATAACTCCAATTGCAATTAGTTTTTTATACAACTTAATAGACTCATATATCTACAAATTGCAATAAATTTTACTCAAAATACTACTCTTATCACAAAGTGATGCTCCCTCAAACTTCACTGATTTGGAGATAGACCCCTGTCACTTTGAAAGAATATAACATTTTATTTATAAGACTAATGACTATTCAACTTACACTCATCTCTTCCTTAACTTATATAAATCATGTCTATCAAATTTCACACTCAAATTCGTCTCCTAACTCCCTTTATACCCAAAAAAACCCACACACATGCACTGCCTATACAAACCCTCAACCTTGCCTTCACTCTATTTCTCTTTTCATTCAAACCGGTTACAATTTCATTCATAACACTTTGCTCAGAGGTCATATTGACTTGAGATTTTGATACAAAGTAGTTAACTCTATAAGGAACAAAAACCCAACAAATTTTACCACTAAAGTCTAAGTGGTTTCCAAGAACCAAGGCCCGAAATTTAGTAACCCTTACTACCCTAGTCTTAGACACTTGCAACTTTCACGACTCATATCTCCCTTGATACTTAATCAAAAGACATGAAAATTATTTCTATGAGTTTCTTATCTTGTCTACTACAAACCTACAAAAAATTGTACTAAAAATCCTTTTCAAACTTCTTCTAAACACAAAAACATATACTGCCTATAAAAAAAATTATATGCACCTCCAAAAGAACCCTCCCCCTTCTCTCTCACGACCCTTCCTTGTCTTCTCCCTCCTGGTCTTCCTTATCCTCTTGGTCAAAAAGACCTCTTAGCCCATGTCTTTTCCACTTCCTCAACCTTTTTCTTTGGACTAACTTGAAGAAATTTCACTTTTCAAGGTAAATTTCTATTCTATCTTCTTACTATTAATTTTCTATCAATCTTTCTTCTAATCTTAATTTTTTATTTTAATACATTATTTTATTTTTTTCACACTATGTTTTAATTTACAACATGACAACGTCACAAAAGGTACAAGAATTTTATCGACGATATCTTGATAAACTAAAAGTCAGCCAGTGACAAAACGTGAAGATGAAGCCTTCTTCGAAGGAATATATATAAGCAAGATCCAGGTCTTGTTGAAATATAACTTATTGCGTTTTGCTTTCTTGTAGTATCAAGATATCTAATCTCAAGGTGTATTTAGATATAGCTAGTGAGAATGTTGATACTGTACTAGTGGTGCCATCTCAATCGAGTAGCTCACGATGTTAACCTCGAGATAAAGAATTAGAAGAGCCAAAAAGACGTCGAAGAATACCAAGTAGCAGGTCACTCGTGATTGTCTTTGAAGTTGAACTAGTTCATGCAGGTAGTGAAAAGCGATATTTTCAGGCCGTTTCTACAACAAAGACACAAAAGTTTAGGCGTGGTATCAAGTGAAAGGTGTTGGTCATTATCGGTGGCTACAAGGACCCATGAATCATTTGCCTTATGAACAACAGCTCGGATATATTACAGAGACTATGCGTCAAATCTTTGATTTTCTACATTTTCATACATCTCAAATGGCTTCTCAGAGACCTGGAAGTTACAGGAGGAGGTGATGTCAAGGACATACTTGTCAGAACCTTCTAGAATATTCTAGAAGGTTCCTAGAATTCTCTAGAACCTTCCAAAACTTTCTAACATCTTCTAAGTAGATAGAAGTTGCTTGAAAAGCTTCTTAGGTAGGAGTATATATTGGAGTCGAGGCTGAAGAGTTCTTCAATCTCGACAATACATCTTTTGGAGCTCTAGCTCACCTCTCTGATGTTGTTCTTGTACTCATCTGATTAATCTAATTCTTGCCAATTCTTCTTGAACTTCTTATTTAGACTTTTAGTCTATATTTTGCGTCCGTGACATTGGAGAGTATTAAAATATTTGTGTTCTTTTATAATAATATAAAATAATCAAAACTCAATTCTTAACTTTAATAATATAAAAAATAGTATTAAAATTTAAAATAAATTTTATATTCTTCATAAAATATATACTTCATATTATATTCAAAAATATAAAAAAATATTATATATTTATTTTGAATTTTCTCAATGTTATATTGGATTGAATTTACAAAATTTATTTAGTTTCAGTAAATTTATATTATTATATTTTTTTTTATTTTAAAAAATTAAGATATTTTTAGATTTTTTAAAATATTAATAATTGAAATTTTTTGTAAATTTTTTAATCATATTATATAATTTAATTGTTAATATATTTTATATTATGCTAGTATAATAGCACACATTAATCTTCTTATAAAAGATTATTAGTGCATTGCAGAAATTTAATTTTAATTATTATATTAATAAAATATATAATAATATTTTAAAAATTGAAATTAATGATATTTAAATATTTTTACAAATACAGATTAATAAATGTGGATCAAAAAATTCCAAAAATATTTTAACTAAAATAACTTAGATATTTTTAAAATTTTTAACCATAAAATCCTTGATTTAATGAGATTTTTTAATTTTTTTAAATTTTTTTTATTTAGCTTTTTAAAAATTAGTCAATTCTACTAATATCATAAGAATCTTTTTTGTTAAATTTAAGTTTGCATCAATACCTATATTTTAATTATAGAATAAATTTTAATATATTATTTAATATTTTAATTTATTTTAATTTATTGAATTAAATTATTAATGCATCTTTATTTTTGAAGTTATAGATACATTAAATAATATTTTTTATTATTCTAATAAAATCTTTTTGATCTTATCAAAAGTTTTTATTTGATATCTAATAGAATTCATTAAAATATTGAATATTTTTCTATGATAAATTAAATTATATATATTAAAGCTTTTTTTATAGATATTGTATTACCATTAAGGTACTATTTTGTATCATTCTTAAAATTTGCATGGTTTAGGTGTGTTAATGTCAATCTTAAGCAAAATATAATTTTTATATTTTATAGTGTCATATTCTTGTGGTTTTAAGAGATTTCTCAAATAACTCCTTAGATTAGGTAGAATTTTTATTAGATTGTGTTGAATGTTATTATTAAACTTATTGTTGTTATTGTACATTATTTTGACTTTATTTGTTTAAATTTGTTTAAAAACTTAATTTAGACTTTGCTTTTACAAAATTTAAGTTTATGAATAAAAACATAACTTGATGTTTTACAAAGTATTATCTTTATATAATTGTGACATACTATACTTATATATTTTTTTCATTCTTCTTTTTTCAATTAATTTGTAAAATTTCCTTATCAATCTTTATAACTATTAATAAATATCTTTAATTCAAAGAAATTATTGAATTTTAAAAAATACAAAGATAAATATTGTGACAAGAGCACTTCAAGTTTTTAATTACTTCTACATTAAAATTAAGATTTTTTTTTGAGATTATAGACAAAGATTGACTTTTGATAAATTACAACCATTTTGAAAGGGAGCAAAGAAATCCTAGTGACATAGTTTTAATTATTCTCACTACATTATATTGTATCAATTTCATAATTTTTTGTACAATGGAAAAAAATAAAATAATGCAAGTTGTATTATTTACATAATCTTTATTGATTAGGGTGCATTTGAATATTGGAGAAATTCTTATATGATCAAATATGTTAAAAAATAATTTTTGAATCAATTATATATATATATATATATATATAAACGTTCAAAACTAACTTCATGCCAATATCTATATACATTTCTACATATCAAAAAATGGTTTTAAAAATTGGTAGGGATGGCGATGACAGAGAAATTCCTTCCGGGTTCCCACAGACCCAGCACTTCTCAAGCATTCCTTTAGCAGAAAAGGACCCAAGTCCTGCCAACCTTCAGTAAAGCATGAGTATCCGGCATACAGATCTGTTACAGATAGTGCTGCTGAAGAGCAGATGCCACGCAATCTCTTGCTTGAATCTGGTGCTGCGGCGCAAACTGGATGCCCAGCTTCCACTAGGCAAAGTCACCGAGTGGCTTCGAAAGTGTACTTCTGGGAGCCTTACATCCCAAGTCTAACGGCAACTTTGAAAGAGCTCTCAACTGTAACGTAACCCTCGTATCATCACCACCATAGCTGACTCATCGACTGATGAGTCTACCTGTAAGTTTATCTTCTCTCGCCTCAAAATTTTAGCGACTGCGTCATCAAGTGTAGATCTCTTCACGTAAGAACTTATTACGTTTAATCTTTGCAGTTGAAAGTTACATGGGAAACATACTCGTGGTCTAATATTACAGAACGGAAACCGTAGACAGCTTTCAAAAAAAGATATGCAATATCTGAAACAGAAGCCATGTGACAGACCGAGACGGATTAAATTGAGGAAACTATGCCAAAGTTTTGACGGAATGTACAATGCCAAGCGACTGTTTTAATTATCGGGCTTGATACACCAATACATCCACGGAAAAGCATCAAACTTCACATATACATCCAAAATACTAGGAACATTTTGAGCAAGTCTATCGTTTCTTGGCTTACAAAAATCAAGAGCTCTACCATTTCAAATGGCTTTTAAAATACTATCACAAATTTAAGACAATTACTTCAATCTGTCTCCATTCAGATGAACAGACTACCTTTTGAAGAAACAAGCCACCCCAGTAGGCGGCCAATTGAAGAATTGCCGTAAGAACTCTTTCGAAGCCCGACCAAAACCGTTAGAGATGTTAAGTATGGACTCGAATATCTTCTCCCCTTCCTGCGTCTTCCCGAACTGATCAACAGGACGATTCTTAGCAGGGTCGATAAAAGAAATTGATTTGAACATATCCTTTTTGACTTGTTTTGGAGATAATCCGACTCTCCCATTCTTAGCAACATGTCCACAAACATTTCCAAGCTGCCGGTAATGCTCAATAATAGTTCTCTTCTGCGCATGTAAATATTTCTCGGCACAAGCATACTCTGCTGCCTGTGCCTTCCTAAGCTTTACCAAGGCCTGAATGATCTGCTCCTCATACTCTGATTCCAAACCGTCAGCGTCAGCCACATCCGGTTCTGGCTCAGAAGTGGATATAGTTGACAGCTCTATCCTAGGCACCTCTAAGAGGTCTGTATTCGCAATGTACTCGCCAACGCCCTGTGATTTGAATAAACCTGGGCTCCTGGCATTACAATTGGAGGGGATGGGTGTGATTCCCAATTCCCTGGTGCAGTGTGAAGCCTCAGCAGAAGGATTAACGACCTGACTTGCCGGAGGCTGGCTATCATGAATTTCGGCTGTCGAGGAGCCTGCGGTCAAACTTAGAGGAATTGTGTCTGAAGTCGGCACAAACTCCGGTTCACCACATACAGCCTCTGAAAGCGTACTGAACGGGGTATTAAGCTTAGCAGCACCCCTCACCCTATCCGCCATAGCTTCACATTGCCTAATATGCTCCTCTATTGACAAAGTTGGGGGTCTGCTTACACTTTGATATATCAGGCTTGATAGTTCAGTTATACGTGATAAAATGTTAGACGGAGTTTGTACAACTATAGACGACATGATTTGACCTTCCGGTTTTGGAAAATCCTGAATTGATGTACTTGGAAATTTCATGTCCGTATAGGGTACATATTGAAGCCTTTTGCCTCGGGTGATAGCAACTCCATCTGCTTGAGAATCTCCATGCCATACCATCAAAGCATTGCTTGGATTATTCGAGGCAGGAGAGATATCATTCCAACCACTTTGTCGAGTGCTGACAGTCGGCGACCTTTGAACGTGAGGGTAGGACATAAGAATGGGGAGACTGACCGAAGCATCGCAAGAAACCGTAGACCTCAATGGAGGAAGCAATTTGTCCAAACTAGTCTCCGTAGGATGCTGTGAACCCTCCAGTGTAGACTTCTGTCCCATTGCTCCAAACCTTCCTGTGCGGTTAATCACATGACCAAAAGTCAGGAATGTTTAAGTTGACACTTTGGCATAACCAAGTATTAAATGGAAATATTCCGAACTGAATAATTTTTCATAACGCATTTCAATCATAAAGGATCTGTAAGCTGAGATACGATTCATTTGGATAGAGACTCCTCGGGTCGTCGCAAGTCCGAATACAACTCATCGACGCTAACGCCTTCAAACTACAATTCATTAAGTGATATCTTTCATCCTATGGATGTATATGGGTTAAAATTGAAAAACGTGTCATGAAATAGTTCCTAACAGGATTCCAACCAGAACGACAGCACCATTCATAAAAGGGTGGCAATATGTATACTTCACAGTTGGACGTTCACTCACCCGTTTTGAACTTGAGGTGACACTTCACTAGCATAAACCACTTGTCCTGAAGCACCATTAGCCCGTGTTATCCCCTCAACGTGTTCATCTGGAATGAACCACTTAAGTCCCGGATACTTAACTTCAAATCTAACATAAGCTGCAACGACCACTGCTAATCATTCCATGGGGAAGTCACCTGCTTGAAGTCCAAGGAGTTGCTTGGTCAATGCTGTGTAAACCTCGCCAATATCAGCTCCTAGTCGAACCTGCCAAGTCAAGCAACAAATAATTAGTTGACTCAAGACCATGCAAAACCAACAAAGTCCCCAACATTTCAAACTCATTGTGTAAACCTACTGAACACTACTAGCTGTTCAATATGTGAATTCCACAAGCACAATCAATTCCATAAAAACCAGCTTTGCTCTCATTACACTCTATCGTTACAACAGTAGCAAGGCAAAGTTGAACTGATATACTCATGATATTAGCTGAATACAATATTACCTGACTCCAGGTGATTAACCAAACTTTTAAGAACAATCTCCAAGTTTATCGAGCCAACATGATAAAAAACAGAAGACCCTCCTTAACGTTACACGTCAAAATTGAATTCACTGTTTACCGTTTGTAAGGACCACAAATGAATTCTTGGTTTGACTTATGTAGGACATATAGTTGAATTAAGGAGTACAGTTTGCCACCTTCCTAAGAGCATCTCCAATCAAAGTCGCCAGAACTGTTCCAGGGCTTCTAGCCTCATCATCTGGATCCTGTACTATTCGCAACGCAAGCTGGAGACTATTTTCGACCTTAGACTGCGTAACAGTTTTGCTCATAACCTCGATCAAACGAGTAAATGTCTCTCTCAAATCCATCCTCCTGTCACAGCGTCGGCACATATACTCCATATCCAGCCCATTCTTCTTGATGGACCCAGCTAACTGAGAAGTCAGTGCACACTCAAGATGAGATGCATGACCACATATACCGTCCCCCGATACGGGAAAGTTACGACATCGGATGATACTGACTTCATCAGCATCCGGCAGAAACATTTCGCAACAAAGTATACATTTACACTCGCGGCAGAAGCCAGGCTCTGAGCAACAGATATGACAGACCAAGCTCTCCAACGATTCAAATGCACCGCCCTTTCCCCTTACAAGATGGCAATCTGGATTGCCTGCCCGACATTGTTTCTTCAACTTTTGCCAGCCATCGTCCCCGTCCGTGGACGATGGTTTATTCCGTTTGACGGCCGACCCCCGCTTATCAAAAGCTTTAAAAACCAATCATACCAGTACAACACCCATGAGCAGGTACGAAGAGCAGTATACAAGAGTCGGTATCCTAAAAGAGATGGCATCGAATAAAAACACTGGAATAAAGAGTGTACAAACAATTTTTTGAAATCCAATTTTCTTGACAGCAAAGTAAATACAATTCAAATTGTATGAACTCGCATAGAGTTTCTGGCAATTTGAACAGCCCTATAACCCAAAACTCTCATCAAGGAATTGCAACAACGGTTGACGAACACCAAACAACTGAAGAGACACAGAGAAGCAATGAACATTACCTTCATTATCCTCAGTGCACTTCGGAGCAGGAACTTTCCAGTCAAATGCTTTAAATATGCTATCAGGATCAATTTCGGGAAAATTCTGCTTAAAATACTCCGAAAAACTCTTTCGACTGGCAAATTCAGCAGGTTTTCCCGGCCTTCTAGCTTTCAAAAGGCTAATTGGTAGTATAACATATCTATCGATCCATAGCGAATTGCTGCTGGCTCGCTTGCCCACCCTCCAACCCCATTTATCATCAACTTTCGGCCAACCCTGTGGCGCGTAAGGCCAACCCTCACCTCTCCCAGCCTGCGGAACAGGATCTCTTGGGATACTTTCAGGTACAGGTGGAAGTTGTTCAACAATTATAGGAGGATTTGAAGGGGGCGATTTCTTTGAGGGACGAGTTCTAGAAGCGATTAAGGGAGTCGCATTATCTGACTGATTGAAATTACACAAAACGCGGTGTGGTTCCATGTGATCAAGAACATTCTTGTCTCCCCGGATTGCTAAAGGAGGAGGCATGAGTATGTCGGCGGATTCACTTTCAAAGCGCGGCACCGCGGCAGCTGAGGTCAAATCAATAGAAGAATTTGACATGAAGGGAGCAGTAGATGTTTCTCCAGTCTCTTTTATTACAAAGAAGGACAAACATTCAAGTGAGCAAAGCCAGCATGTAATACAAATAAAACCAGAATAAATACTGGTTAGGCAGAAGTTAATGGATCCGATGAGCTGAATGAATACCTCTTTAGAAAAATAAATATTCAACAACTCCACAAACGATTTATTAACGACATGAAAACTTCGAATTTGTTAGTATGAAGACTTCTGCATGAAGATTTTGAAAAAACAGAATGAAAAAGGACTTGATCACCCAAATATGAAGAATAGGAAAAGGCAAATAGCACCTGTACGCAAACTACTACGAAGATGAGGAAACCGGGAGAGATGTGGAACAGGTGCTGCTGTCGAATCCCATTTGGCAGAAGCCTGCTGTTGAGACGGAATTTCTCCCTTCGGTAAGGAAGTGGATCCCATCGAGTGTGTTAGCAGCGCACAATCGGGGGTGGACACATGGACATCCGTCGCCACAAGATATTCTGAAGCAGGAGAAGAAGACGAAGATGGACTATTGGAAATTAGCGCAATTGATTGCGAAGGGGCAGGATAATGTTCACTCTTCTCACTGTTGACGTCTCCAGATTGCATATCAGACGATGGAAACAAGCTTCCCATGAGATGAAGCGAAGAACGAGGAGGTGGTAACGCAACGGCTAACGGAGGAGGATTCAGAGGACCTGCATCGTAATCCGCTCTTGCATGGTCCCGGTTCCAATCACTATCACCATCAGCCATAGCTCATGGACAGGTCTCGCCAGGCTCAGACAATCCCTAAGCCGCAAAGAAGCTCATCGCTATGGTACTCTCCGGAAACGCCATAGCTACAATGCACGACAAGAATCCTCTCTTCTACGGCACAAGCAACAAACATCGCAATCATCGCCAAATCCACTGAGGGCCCTTTCAATCGCCGGTCGGCAAGGCCACAACACCCCTCCATCACTCCCACATCGTAGCACAATCGAAACCTAACCACACCGCTCCCACACTACCATGGGCCCGGCTTATAAGAGCGCTCCGTCCACCATAGCCAGGCACCGTGTCTCGACTGTCGACCTTCCCGTCATGGCCGTTTGCTATTAAATTAAATGTGATCGTTGCCTCAAATTCTAACGCTAACCTCGATTCCTTTCTGTTCCTTCCTTCCTTCCTTCCTTCCGGCAAGCATCGTTGTCTCGACTTTAAATGCGTTCGTCCATGACGGACAGGCTCCTCATCATCCAGGCCATAATGAGAGATCGATATGCGATCTGACGGCACCTTGAGCCTCGTGACCCAAACCATGCAAGTCTTTATGGTGCCCTAGAGGACGCTCCCCTTGACAAGCCCCGCCGACCCGACATCCACGACTACGACGACGGTGACGACGACGACGTCCCATCATCATCACCGTGGATGCATTTCATCGCCTCCACCATTGAGCGGCTTTGTCCACATCGCTCCTTAATCCCTGTATGTCTAGATATGAATCTATGTATGTATATATTTATTTAGCTTGGAAACTTCATGAAGTTGTGCGCACTTAAAGATGAGTCGAAAATATTATATGGTACTGGTGAAGTTTGGCAATTTCTAATTTGCATGACTGAAAAGAAAATCATCTTCAACATGATAGAATAGAAAATAATGAGAATCCTTCAAAAGTTTTCAATACCAATTTTATTCACCAAGTAACATTAATCTCTTTACAAGCTCTATAGGTTTTTCTTTCTTTTCTTTTCTTTTTTTGTTAATGGTTTCACAATTTTGAAAGTGGAATTTCTTTTAAATTTTTTTTATTAATTCTTTAATATTGCAAAACTTCCTTCCAATAAAGTAAGTAACAATTTGTATATTTTATGTTATAAAATTATATATATATATATTGTATATGTATCATTGTATATATATATATATATATATATATATGTATCATTATATATATTTAATATATACATATAATGATAATTATAATAATAATAATACACTAATTTATTTTTTTCTTTGCCCACTCATCCACCTTCAAAAAAATTCTTTTTGTTGATTTTCATATTTCTTACATTATTGCAATTATACTTTAAATCCCAGTGTAAGGTCGCAAAAAAATAAAAAAAACAAAAATAAAAGAAAAGAAAAGAAAGAAAGAAAGAAAAAGAATCCTATTTGTGTAGAATTTCAATCTTTTTTAGCAATTTTAAAATTTTAAAACTTTTTTGTAAATATAACATGAATCTTTGGACTTGTGGTTTGACATTGTTTCCACAGTATGATGGCAACTGATTGACTGACAAATAGACGCTTAGGGTTATAATAAAGGAAAATACTTATCTTCTGAGCTTTTTATATTTTTATATTATAAACATGTTGACATAATAAGAAATATAAATTCTTTTTCTCTTAATAATCAAAGGACATAAGCAAAATCTTGTTGGCCAAAATTATATTTTATTCCAACTTTTATCAACTAGACTATTAATTTGAGTTTTTAAAAAGATGATTCTAAAATACAAAATTAGTAATCAAAATTGCATAATTTTTTTAAAAAATATTCTTAAATTTTAAAAATAAGTTAAAAATAAAATAATAAAATAAAATACTTTTATATTTAATTAATATAATTTGGTTTTTTAAAAATAAATTGATGGAATTTTTAAAAATTAATAAATAAGTATTTATATATGTATGTATGTATGATATATATATATATATATAAGTTAGAGTTATTTATCTATATATTTTTTTAATTTATCCAAAAAATCATATATTATTTATATATCTATTTATCTATAGATTCATCCAATTATTAAAAGAATAGATAATTCCTATTAGACATAATGTAATATGGACAATTGACACTATATTGTTGATTGATAAGTTATAGCTACCATATTTTGGTGGTATTACCATTTAATTGTCGTAGTCTACCAAGTTGTCATGTAGTTTAATAAGATAAGTATCCACATGTCAATTGGACTTCTTTGATTAGGCTAGTTGTTAGTGTATTCACACTAGAAAGTCCATATAGTTCAACAATAGACTAGTGGTATAAGAACTCAAATCCAAAGTTCATTTAGTTGCAGTTTGGTTCTCTTGTGTTCTTGTTGGTTAGATAATGAGTATCTTGTATTCACATATTTCTACTTTTATTCTTAAATAATATAATTCTCTATTGAATTATCACATGGTATTAGAATTGAATACTCTAGATTTTTCTTTCTATGATCTAAGTCATTTATGAGGGTATTTTTTGATAGGGACTTGATTTATTAATCAACTTTGAAAAAAATTAATTTTTGTGAAAAAAACTTGAAAAATAGAAACCGCCTAGAGCAATAGTAGTCCTTGAAGCAGCAAGTTGCTAGAAAAATAAGTTGTTATAAGAGTAGGTTGTTGAAACAACAGGTTGTTGAAGCAACAAGTTGCTAGAGGAACAAGTTGCTAGAAGAATAGATTGATAGAATAGCAGTTTACTGAAGGAGTAGTGAACAATGTCAAAAACGTGGATTTGTCTTCAAAAATGCTAAATGGTGATAGGATTATAGATTGCCATTAGAAATGCAAGTTGCAACCTTAACCATTCTAAGGAATCCAAAAATCCTCACATTTTTATTTTTATTTTTATTTTGATAATTTTTTAAGATAAATTATTGAAATTTTGATTGATATAGTCTTGATTGATATAGTCTTGATTGATATAGTCTTGATTGAAATTTTGATTGATATTATAAAATTATAATAATAGAATATTGTATCATAGAAATTTTTTTTGGAGACAATTGACACCTTTAGAAGGAAAAGATTGGATTTATTCTAATTGAAAAGGAATTACAGAAGGTTATATGTGAAAAGTATAAGAAACTTATCAAATCACATGTTGTTGTATTGTGATTTGGCTATCATGCAAAAATAATATACATATATATTTAATATATAATTTATTACACAACTGAATGAGAGCCATGTTAGTAGATTTTTAGTTAGTTATAAAATATATTTAGATTACTATTTTGGAAGGAATTTTTTTAAAAGGGCTACTATTAAGGATTATATAATCTAATTTTTTTTTTTTTTTTTTTTTTTTTTTTAAATAATAAATTTTAAGGTTGATTTTATATTAATAATGACTTTTATATATTTTGAATCACCTTTATTAGACATTGGTGATCCTTAAAATCTTATTTTATTTCTTTTATTAGATATTTAAAATTTGTATTATATAAATTTTATTAAAAAATGATTAGAAAAAGATTTTTGATATCAAAAAGAAAAATTAGGCCATCCATGTAAATGAATGGAGATGGATGATAGAAATTTCTATTCCTATTAGCTAAAAGTCATGTCCAATGGGCTTTAAGGAGGGTATCTAAGGCCTTATTAGAAATTAAGATTTTTTTTAAGAGCATTCAAATATTAAAAGTTAGGATCATCAAGTTTAGATTTTTGGTTATGATTTAAATGAAAAAATTGAGTAATTTGGAGTTTTTATGAAGAAAATATAGGTGCTCAAAATCAAGGTATTGATTTTGTACCTACTATCATTCTTTGGGACATAACTCATGTACATAGAAAGCAATATAGGATCAACAATTGGGATAGAAGAGAGCCCTTTTTTGTCTATACTTTATATATATAACTTAATGAATTCTAAGCTAGGATAAAGGAGATATTAAGAGTTGAAGTTAGCACTTACAATCTAAAGGCAGTAAGTGATCCATTTAATTAATAGATGTGTTTTGAGCTATATCTTAAAAAATTTAATAAGTTTTTAGCTCAAAATTTTTAGAAATATATATTTTTATATTACAAAGCTATATACAATAGTTTTGTAGCATTATGATTTTGGATTTTTAAAATATGAAGAAATAGTACTTGAATATCTATAAACTAAGGTTTTAAGCACTTGCTAGGGTTTTTGAGATATTGAACAATTGAAAGTAAATCTATGGTTGATTTTTCTTATGATAAAGTTTAAAGATATAAGCTCTACTTTTGAAAAATTTGACAAAAGCTAAACGGTATTCTATTATGTGAAGTCTTGCTTGAGAATGCATTGGGCACCTAATTGTGAAAGATAAAAAGAAAAATTGCAACAATAAGTCTTAATACCTTTAATAAAATTATATGTAAATTATAATTAAAGATTAATAAGTATATTCAATCATTAAAAAATTTAAATTAGATTTTTAATTAATTATAAAAGAAATATAAATAATAAAGAAATAATAAAGAATTTTTAAAGAAATATTAATATAAAAATCTAAAAAAAATATTAAAATAAAAATCATTTTAAAATACTAAAAATAAAAATTATAATAAAATATTAATTAAATCATAGTCTTAATCTAATCAAATCTTAATTAAATCCTAATGAAATCTTAATAAAACCCTAAATCCTAAACAAATCTTAATCAATCATAAAAAAATCTTAATAAATCTTATAGGAGATTGAAACCTCAATACTTAATGATTTATGATTGATTTTGATTCAAAATTTGCACACCTTTGAACAACTAAGTTGGCAATAAGTATAAAAATTTTGAAAAAAATCCAACTTACCAAATAAGAAATAAATCAAAAAATTTGCTTGGATGTAAACTAGTTATTAAGGACATAAGAATACGGAACAAGAGACTTGAATTAGAAAAAGGTTTCAAGAAGAAACCAGCAAGGACTTGAATTAATTAGATGAGCATACAAACAACACCAAGAAAGGTGAGCTAACATTCCAAAAGATGCATTGTCGAGACTGAAGAATTCTTCAGCCTTGATTATAATATATATTTTTATCTAGGAAACTTTTTGAGTAGCTTCTATCAAACTAAGAAGCTTCTTAAGTAGCTTCTATCAATTTGAAAGCTTCTCAAATTCTTTCTAATAAATTAAAAGCTTTTTGAGCTCCTTCCACTAATTACAAAGTTTTTCAAATTACTTCCACCAATTAGAAAGCTTCTCAAGCTACTTTCACTAACTTGTAAGTTTTTAAAATGTTCTAGAAGGTTTTTTGAATTTCCAAAGTATATATCTCTAACATCACCTCTATCTCTAACAACAAGTTCTAAAAAGAGCTCATACATTTGAAAATCTTTTTACATATGTAAAAAATCAAGAATACAATGTATTAATGAAATTATGTATTTTGTTCTTTGTACATCCCATTCAAGGATTTGATCTTCATTGCGACCTTCAAAACATCCTCCAAATAAGATCTCAAGCTTAAGAAGATTCACTTTTTAAAGCTCAAGCAGTATTACTAAAGCATGAGCATTGGAATCAAAATTTGCATGGCTGAGTGTTGCTCCTCATAGCTCTAATTATAGTCATATTTAGTGCTGAAATATATCATCTTTACATTGCTCAATTGAAGGTTATAGAAGTTGTACTAGTTCATTTGAAGCTTATATAGTAAGTGAATCTTTTGAATCTTATTCTTCTAAATCTCTCAATACTGGAAGGTTTGACATAGTGATTAACTTGCTTCTATTACTCTATTCTATCTTGGAACAAATGACTACGTACTAAAGAAGGCTTTACTTTAACTCTTCTTTTCTTATGAGTATTTTTTGAATCCAATCTTCACCAAAAAATTATCATCAAATATATTTGGATTTATAGAAATAGAGCTAATAAAATTCCTATAACTTTTGAGATACATTGATAAGATATTTAGCTAGTTTTTATGTGTGCTTATTGATATCATAGCTGTGCCAATGAATAAGATATTTTAATTTGTTCCATCTTTGCTATAAATCTAGCATCTTTTCAACTTAGTATTCTTTATGATTTTTTATTTCAATATTAGCCAACAATTGTTGTACTCTTTCTAAAATATACAATTCTCTATGAGACTTTAAAAGAGAGATATAGAAAAGTAGATATACTTTTATAGAAGATGGTAGTTCCAAGCAATATGCCATTGAATTAATTTGCTTTTGGATGGAAAATGGTCCTGACTTCTGATAGTCTAACTTATAAAATGGATGCTTGATTTTGATGTTCTATCAAAGAAGCCATATTTTATCTCCAATATAAGCAAGCGATTGATTCTTAAATTTATTTGTAGATGTCTTGTAAGCATTTTGAGCTATTTGTAATTGAAGCTTCAAAGTTGTTTGGTGTTGTGATAGATGTTTTGTAAATCCTTCAGCTATTGGATTGTTGTACTTTGGCATATTCCATAGATTAAGCTTTGGATAATATCCATAGTTGGAACAAAATGGTGTTTATTGAATTGAAATATGAATAATATTATTATATACAAACTTTGCTAATGATAAATACGAGATCCAATGATCTTATTAATAATTGATGCTATATCATAAATACTATTCCAAAACTTGGTTAACTTATTCTGTTTGGCTATTAGTTTGAGGATAGAAAACCAAAGAAAGTTTAATATCCACCTTCAATATTTTAAAAAGGCATTTCTAAAACTTAGATATGAATTGAGATCCTCGATCGGATACGATATCATTTGATAGGTTATGATATCAATATATATATATATATATATATATATATATATATATATTATCAAAGAAGAGCCTTGCCATTTTTTCACTAAAAGTAGTTTTCTTATAAAGAATAAAATGAATTATCTTTGTAAGTTGATCAACAACTACAAGAATGCTATCCAATAAATTGGATGGTAGTAGATCTGTGATGAAATCCATTGAAATAGAAAACCATGACTATTTTGGAACAAGAATGGGATATAGGAGTCTATAAAAGTAATGTCGAGGATTCTTGGACCTTGAATAAATGTCAAAAGAAAGTACAAAGTTCTTCACAGCCTTCTACATTTGAGGCCATAAAAAATCTTGAAAAATAAGTTTCAAGGTCTTATTAAATCTAAAATAACCCGCAATTGAAAAATCATGATAAAATTGAAAAACATGTAGTTGTATTGGTCCCTCTAAGATATATAAATATTCTTTAAAATATAAAAAGGTCTTTCTCAAGCTTGAACTTATCAATATTTTTATTGAGGTGATACTTGATATCAAAGACCAAAGCATCATTAGTGGTTACAATATACATGTCATCAATGAAAGTAGAATCAATAGATGCTAATATAAAAGTGGCACAAAGGTAAAATTGCTTCGGCTTCAACAAAGTTGGATATTATTGATCAAACATTGCCTCTCATGTCCTTGGTATAAGATATGATCTCTTTGATAAAGCATCAGATAATTCTTATTGCTTTCTAGGTCAATAAGTGATAACAAAGTTAAATTGAGATAATAACATATTCCATTGAGTTTGATGGCAATTAAGAATCCAAGCTAATATAAAAATATTATAAATTCTTGTGATTTGTATATATAATCATAGAATATATTATTCTTTCAAAAAAATGATACCATTCTTGAAAAGAATCTATAATAGCAAGAAATTTCTTATCATAGATTTTTTAATTAATTTTGATTGCAAAAATTTTTTAAGAATAAAATGCAATAAGATAGACTTTATTGTCTATATTCATTTGTGAAAGTATAACCCTTAATACAAAATTCAAAGCATCAATCTTTATGTAGAATGCTTTTATAAAATTTGGATGTAGTAAGATTGGAATTGTGGTGAATGATGTCTTGAGATCTTAGAATGCCTTTACCACTTGAAGCTTCTATTTCAACTTATTTTTGCATATCAATCAAGTAAGAGGGGGGGCAATTTGATAGTAATTTTTTATAAAGATCTGATATTAATTAATAAATCCAAAAAAACATTGTATATTTCTTAAAATCTTTGGAATGGCCCACTACATAACTGCCTCCACTTTCTTAGAATCCATCATTAAACCCTCAATAGATATGACATATCCCAAAAATTCCATCTTTGATTGATGAAATATATATTTCTCTAGCTTGGCAAATAAATCTATATCTTATAGCTTTTATAATACCAACTTTACATGCTCCTCATGTTCTTCTAGATTTTTCAAGTAGATTAAGATATCATCAAGATAGATCACCACAAACTTGTTTAGATGCTTTCAAAAGATGTTATTCATTAAATATTGAAAGATAATAGGTGCATTTGTTAATCCAAAGGACATAACATTATATTCAAAATGTCCATACTTTATTCAAAATGTCCATACTTTATCCAAAATGTGATCTTCCATTTGTCTTCCTCTTTGATTTGTATCAAGTTATATGCTTTATAAAGATTTATCTTAATATAGATCTTGGCTTGGCCAAGTTGTTCCAAAAGTCCTGAGATTAACGGTAGTGAATAACAATTCTTCACTATTATCTTATTTAATCTCCAATAATCAATGCACATATATAAAGAACCATCATTTTTTTTCACAAAGAGTATAGGTGCATCTACTGGAAACTTTGAATGTTTGATGAAGTTCTTTGCAAGATTTTTATTAATATAATCCTTCAATATTGAAAGCTTGTTTTGAAAAAGGTTATAAATTAGACCAAAAAGTGGTTGTGTTCTTTCTTTAAGATCTATGGTACAATCATATGGTTGGTACTCTAGTAATATATCAACATTCTTCTTTTAAAAAACATCTTCAAATTTACTATACTATTCTAGAATAATTATCGATAAAATACTATCTTCTTTAATTAAAATCATATAAATAACAAATGATGTACCTTCTTTAGCCAATCTTATAAAGACCTTTGTTTTAACAAATAAAGGCTTATCAACTTCTATTTTTTTACAAGGTTTTTTTCGTAGAGATTTCTATTAGAAATATCATTCTTTATGATTTCCAATCTATAGATGGATTATATTTTTTCAACCAAAAATTTAAAAAAGCTTAATAACAATAAATATAATTTGGCTACTATAGTCTTCAAATGACACTTCTATATGTATTGTTTTGTAGATGATACTACTAGAGGATAAGAATCATCTATCTATTACTTCTACATTAATATATTTGGATTTCTATATTAGAAAATTTTTAAGAAGTTTAGCAAATGCCTCATCTAAAAAACAAGTAATATTGTACTATAACATATTTATGGGGTAAAAATATAAAAAAGAATAATTTTTTATTTAATATTCAATTATCTTGATTCAATAGGAACTCAAGATATTTAAAAAAGTTTTATAAAAGCCTATTAGATTTTTTTTTATCTTAATAGCTAATAGATAAAAGTTAGTTATTAATTTTTTCTTCTAGGTTGTAGAAACTTTTTTATTATTTTTAAAAAACCATAAATTAATAAAAATAAGATAGAAGAGGTAAATAATTGATATAGTTGATACTAAGATTAAGTTGAGGATAGGATCAAGCTAAAAAATCCTCAGGATAGATTGAATTGATACCCATAGATCGATTGTTTATGGAATAGGATCAAAATCAGCCCTTTAGCCAAAAAAATGGCCACCAAGGATAAAGTATTAGATCATTTGGAAATCAATGATTAGGACTTGAAAGCTAGCTTTAAAGTTGTTTTAAACACATAAGATTTATTTTTATATGATTTGAAAAGACTTTTCAATTATTATCTAAAATTAAGATTTATATTGGTGATTTGGATTTTATATAATAAAATTAGGGCTAATACTCTTAGCTATTTTATACAATTGGTGTAACATCTATAATTAAAAATTTGATAATATGTGGATGATTGAATGTGCTAAGACTGTATAAAAATTTGTAATAATTTAATAGCGTGGTTGGTGTCATGGACGCAAAATATAGACTAGAAGTCTAACAAGAAATTTAAGAAGAATTGACAAGAATTAAGTTAATCGGATGAGTACACAAACAACACCAGAGATGTGAGCTAGAGTTTTAAGAAATGTGTTGTCGAGACTGAAGAACTCTTCAGCCTCAATTCCAATATATACACCTATTCAGAAAGCTTTTTGATCAACTTCCAGGGATTAGGAAACTTCTCAAGTAACTTCCACCAGCTAGGAAACTTCTCAAGTAACTTCTATCAATTAAAAAGATGCTAGAAAGTTTTGGAAGATTCTAGAGAGTTTTAAGTATCTTCTAGAATGTTCTAGAAGGTTCTAACAAGCATGTGCTTGACAATTGGAAGGTATTTGATCTTTAGTATGAAGAAGTATCAAAAGTTGGTAGTTTAGGATTGTTTAGGGTTTTTACAATATCTAGAGATCTATTAGTCAAAACAAGGTGAAATTTGGCAAAGTATTAAAAGACTTAGAAGTCAAGCTATATATCAAGTTTGAGCTAAAATTAATAATTGGAGAAGAAAAAATTATTACTAGAATATTTGCATCAACTTTCAAATTAGCGGCGGAGTGACATCAATGCAAGTTTTGAATGTTTATTCACAATCAAGTTTTTGCATATTTAGAAAATTTAACTTTATCTTTCATAACTAAGTGCTTGATATATTTTTAAATAAAATAATATATAATACAATATATGTGGTGAATCTGACGTGAATATTTGAAGAAGAAGGTGTTGGATTTTATTTGTAGTTATTTGGAATTGATAGTACAAGAAGGCAAGAAGGTTGAATTTGAAGTTTTGGATGGAGTTTTAGATGGTGCTTCAAGTGGATCTTTAAGTGGAGCTTTAAGTAGATTCTCTACTAGTAGATAAGGTATATATCTAGATCCAAATATTGCAAATATGTTTCAAATATTTATATTATTTATGCAACTATAATAGGGCAATGATCGCAAAGAGGCTTTGACAATCAAAGCATTACAAGTAGTGGTTAATAAAGTTGACCAATTTGATGGAAGAAATATTTTTAAATATTTGAGATATTATGTGTAAAAAATAGAATTAAATTATATTTCTAAAAATGAGATATTTCTATTATTTGAGCTTGCCATAGTATGAGAGATAAGAAAATATGTAAAATTGGTTATAAAACAATTTGGAAGTTTTTGGAAGATATTTTCTCACACATTGAGAGATGAGTATTTCTTGAAAGACTCTGATTGAGTCACTAAGAAATCATTTTTGGAATAGATTGAGCATCCTAATGAAAAATTACAAGATACTAAATTATTAAAGAAATTTAAGAGGCAGTATTCTCAATTATTGAAAATAAAAAAGGTAACATTGAAGCTAAAGAAGGTTGAATTATTTCTTCAAGCAGCTGATAGAAAATCAAAAGAAAAGTTAGAAATTCTTCTTGAGGATAAAGAAGAAGATGAAGGATTGACAAAAAAATGGAAAGAAATTAAAGATACAATGGGATTGCTTGTAAAAAGGGAAAAAAAAAAAAAGAATAAAATTGATATTTAAAGAATTGTACTAGTATCTAAAATTCAAGTACTTACTTCACAATCAATAATATCTATTGTTCAACCTTCAATGACTATATCAAAGAAAGAAGATGTGGAAATTGAAAAAATTATATGTGGGATGCGAGATCTTCAAATCAAACTTGCAAGGCTTTAGGTGAAGATTTCTACAATAAGTTCAAAGGCTATTTCTAAGCAAGGATATGTCCAAAGATATATTTGGTGTAATGATGATTCTCATTCTCAAAAAGATTGCGATGAATTCAATGAAATGGTATAATAAAGCATTATTTTTTGAAAAGATGGAAAAGAAGCATTAAAAAATAATAGTAATTTTTTTCAAACTAACTTTGATAAGGGAGGTATGAAAGTACTAGTTAGAGATTATATGGCAACAAATGAGGTTGCAACAATAAAAATTACAAGTTATGGTGCTAAGGTGGATGATAATAGCAAACAAGATTTTTTTGGAAATATTGAACTAAGTGGACTTTAGTCTTCAGCCATTTCTACAATGTATAAAAAGAAAATACTATGGAAAGCTTTATTGAGGATTACTGCAATAATTTGTGGAACTATAGGTTGGAAGGATTGTGTGGAAGCTTTGCTAGTGGATACTTATATTCCTAAGAGTTAACATAAAGCTTTGATGGAAAAAAAGAGAAGACGAGATTTTGATGATACAAGAGAAGAAAATTCTTTCAAGAAATAGATTTGAAGAAATAAAGCTTATAAGATAGCTTCATAAGAATTACCAATGAAGGATGCTTCAATAGCATTAAAAAAAAATCAAAAGACATAAGAAAGAAAGATAAGTCAACAACTTACAAACTACTTTCTAATATTAAAGCAACAATAGATTTAAAAAGGGTGCTTGAGGAATGTGTGTTTAATGCTAAAGTTGAATTTATATTGAAGGAGATTTTGGATATTGTAAAAAAAAAATTCATGATGTCATTATTGACAATATTAAGTAGAAGAGGCAATTAATAGATGAAGCTGGATTAAATCATGCTATTGATGCACATATATGTAAGAATGAAGAAGATGAATTTGGTAATTGTTGCAAACAATCAATAAGTGAGGAAAGGTGTCATAATCAAAGAGCATGTTTTGATAATGAAAGTGATAAGAAAAAAGAGATTTCAAGTCATTATACTTGAAAGCATTGAGCTAGAGCAATTACAAAAGTATTAGTGAAGATTAGAGATATAGATGAACTAGTTGTTATTTTAATTGACCATGGTTTCAAGATAAATCTAATATCCAAGGATCTTTATATGAAGCAAAAGTGGCCAATTGATATGGAGCATAGATAGATAATATGGGTAGCTTTAAATACTCAAGGTGAATTATATGGTGCTTATTTAGATGTGAAAATTTGGATTGATGATATTGTAATGGATCAATTTTTTTTTATTCAAGATGCATTATTTTATCCTTTTATTTTGGGACAATCATATATTGTTGTAACTTAGATGAAAACAAAGGTTATTGATGATGGTTTGGCTTATGTATGGATTTATAATAAAGATGGAAGAAGCGCAATACAATTTTTGATTGTGCCCCCAAATTATAAGCAAAATCAAGACAAATTGAGAAAGATTCCATTGCCAAGGATTGTTGAAGAATTTAAGGATTTTTTAGGAGTACCACTATAAAGCAAGATTATAGAGGTACAAAAAAAGAGGTATTCTTGTAAAATATAAATACTATTAATATAAGTTTTATTTATATTTTTAAAGATGGAAATAATATGTATAAAAAAGTTACAAATTTAAAAAGAAAAAAAAGAAAAGACTATATAATATTGAAAAGAATTATGTGAATTAGAAATATTAAAAGATGATAAAAGGATTTTTGGTATTTATAAAGAAAATGGATTGGAAGATTCTTTGAAATTAATTGCATCAATTGGATTAGTAGATGATGATAAGGTTGTGCAAATTTATTTAAAAAAAATCTATTCTATACTTGAATCTTTTCAAGTATTAAAGATTATGATTGAAATAAAATATAAGACAATAGATAAGAAGATAAAACTTATTATTGGATCTTTGCCAAAGATTTTAAATAATAGATGGAAAAAACATCAAAAAAAAAGATCTTAAGAGATCCAAAGAATATTGGACACAAGTTCATTAAAAAGACTTTTGAAGAATTAAAGATTGGTTTTGATGGTTCTTTATTGCTAGAAGAAATTGTGTATTTCAAAAGAGATGTTAGCAAAATGAGATAAATCATTTGCCTTTGAATCTTATAAAATTAGGTGTGTGGATTCAAATGTTATAATTCCAATGGTTATTTTTACTATACTACATTTATTTTGGAATTTGAAGCAAATTCCATTACCAATGGCACATTTGCCAAGTTTGATAGAATTATTGAAAGAAAAGATGATAAAGATTTTGGAGCCCTTTTTTACACCATATTTTAATTGATAGTTTATGGTACTTAAGAAAAATGGATTATTACAATTTATTCAAGATATGCAACTAATAAATATAGTGATTATAAATAATACAGGAATTGGATTAATAGTGGATGAATTTATTGAAGCATTTGCAAGAAAGGCAATCTATTCAATGAATGATTTGTATTCAGGCTATGATAAATTTCAACTTGCAAAAGAAAGTAGAAACATGACAATAATAAAAATACCACTTAAATTAGTTAGAATGTATACTCTTCCTCAAGGTACTACTAATTTAATTACACATATGATGAATGGGATGAACAAGGTGTTGAGAGATTTTATTTCTAAAAAGACTATGTCTTTTCTAGATGATGTTCCTATAAAAGGATATAAAGAAGAAAACAAAGATGAAACTTTAAATAAAAGGGGATATTATAAGTATGTTATTGATTATATATAAGATTGTAAAAAGATATTGACTTGGCTTGAAGAAGTTCATCTTATATTATCGGGTGCAAAATTTATGTTTGGAGTACAAGAAGTTGTAATTGTTGGATATTTATGTGGATTTTATCAAAAGAAATCGGATTTAGCTAAGATTAATGCAATTGAAAGAATGAAAAAATATTGCAATTCTTTAACAAAGGTACAAAGGTTTTTGGATACATATATATTTTATCATATTTGAATTCTTTACTATACTCACATAATAGATCCATTATATGAATTATTGTATAAGGGTTACTAGTTTAAATGGAAAGAAAAGCATATCAAAGCAATGCAAAGATTGAAGGATTTATTGACATCATTTCTAGTATTGAAAAAAATTGATTATAAGTACAATAGACTAGTGATTCTTATAATAGATATTAATTCAATTGCTATTGGATAGATTATAGATTAAGATGATTCAAATGGATATAGATTTGCAATTCAATTTGGAGGTAAGGTTTCAAGTACTTCCTAAGGTATACATTCATAGGTGAAAAGAGAATTATAGGAAGTTATTTCAACTATAAAAGCTGAAAAAGATTACTTAATTGGGATAATGGTGGTGATTGAAATAGATTATTTTCCTTTACTTGGAATGATTATTAATTGTACAATATCAAATATTGCAAATATTGAGATAGATTGCTTATATCAAATCATTAAATCCAGAATTTAGGCATGTTGCCAAAAAAGACAATTTGGTAGCAGATATATTATCTCGAGCAAAATATAATAGAGAAGATGAGATGATTAAGGATATTGATGATGTGGATACAAAATTTTATTTAATTTAATAATTAAATAAAGAAAATAATCCATTTTATGAAAAAAATTATGAAAGAGAATTATTGGATATTGGACATTATTTAAATATATTAACCAAGCATACTAATTGGTTGTTTGAAAAATTTAAACAGATAAAAAAAAACATACAAGTTCATATTACAAGAAAGATTTCTATAGAAGAGGCCAAAATCAAATATTAGAATGCCGTAATGAATATTAGGTGCTAAAGAAGATCAACAAAAACTACTCAAGGAATTTCATAATAGTCTATGGATAGGTCATAGAGGAATTTGGACTACTTTTGCTAAATTGAACCATATTTGTGGAAAAATATGTATCAAGATGTAGCTTCATTTGTAGGATCTTGTATAATTTATCAAACATATTCAAATATATGATATTGACATGGTCTACATCTAACATATCTTTTGGCTATTCATTTTTAAATAGATTGTAGATTTGGTTATTATGTTGATGGGACTATGAAAAATGAAGTATTTAGTTTTGGCTCGTGAAGATTTATCAAATTAAGTAGAAGGCAAGGCATTAATAATAAAGTCTACAAAAAAAATCTGTAGGTTTTTATTTGAGGATGTTATTTATTGCTATGGATGTGTAGAAAAGATCACTGTAGATCATAGAGAATTGGATGCATATAAAACTGGTGAATTCTATAAGAGATGTAAAATTAAATTATTATTGACTACTCTTTATAATCCAAAGGGGAATGCAAAGAGTGAATATGGACATCCACTAATTATAAAAGCTTTGCTTAAAGCTTGTAATAGAAGAGTAAAAGAGTAGCCTTGATTTCTACCTTATGCATTATAAGCTGATCAAATAATATATAGGTTAGTGATGGAATATATGCTAGTGGAACTTATGACAGGTCAAAAATCTATTATGCCAATTGAAGAACATGTGCCAATTTTGAATATACAATCTTGGGAAGATGGATTAACAAGAGAAGAATTGCTTGCTATTAAAATTCAATAACTTAAACAAAGATCAGAAGATGTAGAGCTAGCATTAAAAAGATTATAAAAAGCAAGGCTAAAGAACAAGGCTCGGTTTAATAAACAATATCAATTGAGGCCTAGAGCAATTGAAGAAGGTGATTGAATATTTGTTTATGATAGCAGTTTGGATAACCAACATAATATTTTGTGAAAGTTTTCAAAATGTTGGTTTGGACTGTATATAGTGATAACAGTCCGTAATAATACTACATATTCATTAAAAGAGTTGGATGGTACAAGGTTGAAAATACCTATTGTTGAAAAGCAAGTGAAGATTTTTAAAAGACGAGATAGAGAAATCAATGTGGAGGGTCATGTTGAAGATATCAATGATTTTGAAGAAGATAACTATATTTAAATAAATAATAAATATGATGATGAAGAATTTGATGCAAAAAATAAAGAGATGGTGTGATGCCAACTATGACATATGGTTCATATTGATGTATGAACATACTTGAAGAAGATGATTAATTGTTTTGTTTTTCAAAAATATTTTCACACAGAAACCACATGAATTTTACTGTTTACTCCTAAAATTAAGAGTGGTTTATGGACCATGCCCACTCAGGAATACTCATTCTTCAGATCTGATGGCAATGTGCATCCATCTATCTAAAAAATTATTCATTGGTTACTAAAAATTATGACACTCCTTTTCACTAGGAACATTTGGAACATGGCTTATAAGGGATTTTTCAGTGCAAAGACATCCACCTATAAGGTTTGTTGTTGAGCTCAGTTTTTTGGTGTTGCCTTCACAACCTAAGTCTCCCAAGTTGAGATTTGCTATCATTTTGGTTGATGACTAGTCACCATGCATAGTAAAGACATGGTTGTGTCATTGTTCCTTTGTATCTGCAGACATACATTAATTAAGGTAAGCACTGCTTAATGTCAGTATTTATAAAAAGACCATAAGGCTCATTTTCAATAGGTGTTATTAGAATCACTGAAAAGGCCAAACTTAATTTGTCCAAAACCTCAAAGAAGTAGCAACTTGGCAGCAATAATGTAGAGCAACAATCTTGAAACTTGCCTGAGCTTTTGCAGAGATTATCTTAAGACGATTATAAATAATTTCTTCCTCCAGTTCAAGAATGTGGCCATTCTCAACTTGGAGCATCTCGTCTGTGATTCTGGTCCAAAAATATCAATAATTCCAAACACTTTTAGTGTGGGTTTCTTTCAAGAGTGTTTTGCTAATAACAGACTCAAGTATTTACATAAAAATTGAGGACCATACCTCTTTTCCTCATCAAGACTGGCCTTGTACGTGTCATGCTCTTTGATCCAAAACTGGTGTTCTTTGTTCATGACTTCCTCATCCTCCTGGCTACCTGCCATACACTCCTTTCTTCATTGTGTACTAGCACTTCCATTCAAAATCTTGAATACAAAAAAACAATGTTTCATATATTCCCTATTATTGATTTTTAAAAAAACACACACACAGGAATAGACAAAATCTATCAACAAAGTTGTTCTATCTTCTACCCATTAAGAATATTAAGCTGTAATTCTGAGAAGTAGAAAGTGGCACAATAATGTGGAATGAAAAACCTGGAGGTAGTCCATTAATTTTCCTAGTGGATTGGTGGCTTGACATATAGCCTGCACCAGTTTTTGTAGCTTCTGAACCTAGATTGACAAAAAAAACACACACACACACACACACCATCTCTAATTATAAATATTACAGTAAATAAATAAAAGAAAAATATATATTCAAGTTTAAAAAATGTAATTCCAGGTTTTGCAGCACATATGACAATTACCAAAGTCAAAAAAAGATTCTGATGGTAATAAGATACCTCTTCCTGCTTGAACTCTGCAACCTCATTGCTAGCCCCTAATATTATGTCTTGTTCTTCAGTTGATTCATTTTCAGCCTTTGTAAAATGGTCAACCAAAGATCAATATTAAAGACAACCTAAGGAACAATCTAAAATATAGAAACAAGTAAAATGGTACCATTTGACAAGATTTTGCAAGAATTGAGGGACTTACTATATTTTCTAAAACTCTACTCAATGTTGCATTGCTTTGAGTAAGTTTTCCATGACCAACTGATGCAGCCACCACCTGTTTTCCTACAACAACTTGGAATCAAATTGTTGCAAAGAAGTTGTATCTGATTGATAATCTGTGCCCTAAAACGTCAAGGTGGGACATTTTTCTCATGTCTATATTTGGACCAACTCTAGTGAAAGGATATGAAAAAATATTATTGAAATAATGTAGGAACTTTGAAAAATGATGGATTGGGGCAAGAACAAAGACATGCAAAGCATCAGATTCATCATCTTCTAGTATTTTGTGGTCTAGCAAAATGCTTGGTTGTCTTGTGCCAGAAACTTCTTTTTCATCTTCACCTCCACTCATTCTTGAGTCAATATACAGAAATAGATAGAATGTCAAGGAGGTCTTCAAAGACATTTGGTTCAACATAAATATATAAGATGCTCTTATTCAAATTATGGGCTGCATAAGAATTGTGGCTTGACAATGTCTTTTACAAAAACATAATGTCATTATATGCATTTCTACAAAACCTTAGAACAAACAAACCCATATAATTAGAAGCAAGTTCTTGGTGTCTAAAACTTACAATGACAAAGTCATGCCTAAAGAAGAAGTTGCTATTGGCTTAGGTGGAACCTGCCATAGAACACAATATTAAAGTATAATATATGACAATGCTTATAAAATGATTTCAATTTTGATAAGAATATGGTTCATGCAAGTCATTGGTTTCACAATTACCTTCTCAGCATTTACAACAATATTCTGAATCTTGGGTGGCCCATTGCGAGCAGATTGAGGCCTGGCAGAAACTGAAGAAAATCCCTCCAATGCATCAAAGAAAGAATTCCAGGGATGAAAGTTCTCTCTTAGATCTGCACTTATATATTATTTTTAATCAATAATGCACTTGATCATACAAGTCACAGTCATCAACATGAACCATGAGGTCTATTTCTACTGCCAACTATGACTTTTTACAAATTTATGTTGGCCAAATATTATTGACTAAATGTGTAACATTTACATTAAAAAAAATTCTAAGGATGGACCAGATTTAGGACCATTACCAATAATTAGTAAGACTTGAAAATATTAATGTAGAATTTAAATATGATTATATAAA
This sequence comes from Physcomitrellopsis africana, assembly GCA_036785485.1. Classification (NCBI taxonomy): domain Eukaryota; kingdom Viridiplantae; phylum Streptophyta; class Bryopsida; order Funariales; family Funariaceae; genus Physcomitrellopsis; species Physcomitrellopsis africana. Next base: position 106,897 of record JAWRVF010000904.1, read on the forward strand.
TTCATATACAAAAAAAGGTAAACTACAAAATACCCATTATCATGGGTCATAGCAGAGATTCATTTAGAATTGTTGAAAGATGTGTGTCCAACATGTTTGGGTAAAGTGTGTCACAGCTTTTTATGCTTGTTTCTAGACTCCAATTGAAGGCAAGTCAAAAGACATTAAGTCTAATACTTATAAAAGTTTCTTTACACAAGAGATTAAGTTGCTGGTTAATTTCTTGTCATAAAATTTGGTTAAAGTCTGTTGATACAATAACATATATCAAACTTATTGAAAATGTCCCATATTTTTAATTTAAACATTGCATTACCAGGGAATGACTGCACAAGTGGTGGCCGATCTTGATCTGTCAATGTCAAAGTAATCAATGGCTCAAAAACTTTGTCTTTTGTGTCTTCATTGAGCATTCTATTCAAGTTGGTTGGTGTCTTTGCCCCACTTGAGTTTCTTCCAATATCAAATATTGGTAGTTGAGAAGAAGATGGATGCAAATCCTCAATAAGATGAAGCTTTTGAAGGTTGTTTCTATCTATCTCCTCCTCCTCCATCATCTCTTGGCACGGCTTCAATTACAATACAATTAATGACTTTCATTTAAGTTTTAAATTTTTATTGTATTAATGACCTTCCAATAAAAATACAAGAGTACAATTTTTTAAAAGCTATACCTTGATTGTGTTAGTTGGAGAAGTAATGCCTAAAATATTAGCTGCCATAGTTTCCTCTGCATTGCGATATGTTGTTTCTCCTCGTTCTTTCATGTCAGGTAGCACATATCCTGTTTTGGTCTTCATAAAGGACAAATGAGATTCTTGAGTTAGTTATGGATTTGCCTGCCCTTGTGAAGTGAAGCCTTCTAATCTGTTCTGAGTCTACCATCATTCTTCTACAATTGTACTTTTAGGATGTTGCTAATATAAACAGTTGTAGTAAATACTTTAAGTGAGCATATCATGAAAACTAATGAAAAAACATAAATGGAATGAATGATAAGACCTGACATAAGAAAGTACAAGTGAGTCCATTCCATTGTTCCTTGTTCAAGTGAGGGCATTTTTTCTCCAACCAACACCTTGCTTACAGCTCGTTGTCTGGTTGGACTATCAACTGTAGTAGCTGCTGCCAACATCTACAAACACCAAACTAGAAAATTTATTGTTTATATTCTTTTAAGAATAATAAGTAGAGTATGATATTTAAAAAAGAAAAAGAAAAAGAAATATAAACACATATTGTCCAGTAGTAGTAGTAATGTAGCATTAAACAGTTTCAACTTACCTGAAGGAAAGTATTTGTTTGTTCTGGCTCCAATCCTGAAACTATCTAAAAATAACAACAAATGAAATAGATGAATACATAAATTTTTCAAACTGCATGTATGTATGTATGTATGTATGTAATCTTCTTGCAAGAGAAACAAACACACCTTAAATGGGCGAGCAGGGACATGAGCATTAAGTGTAATGCCAACACAATTAATAATTTTATTCAAATAATTAACTTTGCTTTCTTTGTCCTACAACATCAAAGACAATCATACATTTGAGAGATAGTACATTATAGTATTATTGGTTGTTGGATGCTTGATCAAATATCATAAGAGTTTTGATTGGTGGTGATGCACAATGTGTAAGTATAAACAACATTGTGCACTCTTTTAAAGCTATGCTAGAGATAAAATTCAATATGAGTTATTGTGTTCAAAGAAGCAATCATAAATAACTAAAGCTCAAGTTATAGAATTACTTCATATTCATACCTTGATGTTTGTTGAGATTTGTTCCTCTGGACTAAAAAGACCTCCAGCAAATCCAGTTTGACGAAATATCTACATCCATATAAATTATCGCAGCATTTTACTAATTTCTAAGTTGATCATTCTTAAATTTTCCAAGTGATAGCAACTTATAAGCAATGTCTACTTGTCTGCGTGGAGTAGAGCTTCCACTGGCAGTCAATCTTGACCTTCCTCGTTCACAACAATAAATTGAAATAGATGAAAAGACGAAGGATTAAACTATTCTTCAGACTTAAAGCTTTCAACGGCTCACACACGTCATTCCGATTCAGGATTATTGTAAGAACTGAGGTGTGTTTCATTGATATCAAATATGACCAGAATCGGATTGCATTACTTTCTTGACCATAGAAAATGTGTGTTGCTATACCAGTTTTCTTTTCTTTTCATTTCTTTTTTCTTCCGTTGAATTTCGCCTAAATTCACGTCTATGCTGATACAGAGCGAATTACTTGGAGTGAGGTCAAAGAGAAAAGAGATGGAATTGCGACCAAGAATTACCTCCGTGATAATGTCATGGAGAAAGCGGAAGGGAGGCTTCTTCAGCAGAGCTTCTGTGAGGCGCGGCCTCCGGACAAGCATGGTGTCCCCTTGCAGTACTTTCTGCGTGGCTTCCCAATACTCCATCGCAGGATGTCCTAGATACATCCTCGCCATGCTGTCCTTGTCGAATTTTTCACCAAACACACCAGGCTGTCACAGCAAAAACATTCTCCAAGATTCGATCCCTCTCAAGATACCTACGTATTAGATTGGCAGCAGGCCCGATGCCGCACGAGTGATCTCAGCACCAAAATAAGCAAATGCATGAATCGTGCAGGGGCTGACTGACTCAAAGTGGTCCGAATTCACGTGCCTGCGTTCATGTATATCACACGACACAAAACCACTCCGAATTTCCTAAGTCAATCCCAATCTGACACTTCCGACTTCAGGAAATAAATAAAAAAACAAACTCAAATCTCCAGCATCAATGCACAGTCAGTTAACTGTCGGAGTAAACCAGCAGAAACTCCGAGATACCAGCACAGGGTATCAACTACTGATTCTCAGGCTTCAGTTTCATCGCTCTTGTAACTTTCATTTGCAGAAACCGCAGCAGCAGCGAAAGGTTGTTTTAACTATAGCAATTGCGGTTCCGGCAGATTAACGGCCGTTGGACGATGGCCAGGGGCACCGCCACCATTACAGGGCAGATTTTCTCGGCGGGTTTTGGTGATCATGCACAATCCATCATCGGAGTTCCAGTGCTCTGGATGTGTGTCGATGTGTTTTCGAAACTCTTTCTCTGTGAGCTTCTTCGTCTGTTTCCAAGTCCATAGTGCGAAGGCCTCGTATGCTTCAAATCCGTACATGGCATGAGGACTTCGACGATACATGCTAAAATGATTTGGATTTCTTACATGGCGACAACAGTCCTTTTTTACGCAAGTCCAACAATAATTAATTAAAATTACAATTCATGAATACATTAAAGTAAAATGAAATAAATGTCAAAACTATAACCACATGGTTATTCTTGATAGTAGCCGTTTTCAGAAAACAATTGCAAACTCTGTACATTTGTTGAATTTTGTAAGTTGCATGTCACATCGAAAATGTTTTTTTACTAGTTCTTTTTTCAATTTCTTTTTCTTTTTCTTTTCCTGAGAAGTTGTAGGGCATGAATTATATATATTTAAAAAAATAAGAGATTTTTAAAGATATTGTTAAATTGGAATTTATATACATGATTAATATTAAAAAAACATGCTCATCATCAAATGGAGTGCATGTGTACAGGTGGTAATGCCTCTTGATTTGAAGATATTCTTCTTACATATCAACAAACTTTTAACTAAGTTTTTAATATGATTAAAAAATGAATTGTTTTACTTGGTAACTAACACCTACTAAGACGGAACACTACAATTGCATTATTTCTTAAAGAACTAAATTTCTATAGGTTAATGGTGGAAATAAATAAATAAATAAAATAAAAATCTAGCAATTATTTCAACTTTAATAAGAAAATTAGAAAAACTAATAAATACTTTTTTAACATATATATATATATATATATATATACACACACACATACACATATAAACACCATGTTTAACAAAATATGTTGCATATTATACCAAGTAATTTTTAAAAATATAATCAATATATTATAGTAATATTTTAAATAAATAAATAAATATTTATTTACTTATTCTTACACTTAGTTTAGTATAATTTTAAAAAACTGATTTTGTTGGTTCTATAGGTATGTTTTTGAAAATAGCTATAAAATCAAATATAATAATTTAAGTATTAGTCATTGGTTTTAGTTTTGTTTAACAAATAATTCAAAGATATACGATTGTAAAATTCTAATGTAATAAAATAAAAAATATATGTTTTTCAAATAACAATGATTAGCTATGGTAGATAGAATTTTATAAGATAATATTTTCTTCTATATATTTATTCATTATTCATCTTTTAATAAGATATTTGTAAAAAAAATAGTTTTTAATAAAATCATATTAGCATGTTTATCATATAATATCTGTAATAATAATTTTAAAAACCATATATATATATATATATATATGTACTTATTTTATAAATTTTCATACAAATAATAACTTTAATCTTTTATAATAATTATTTTTAGATGATATGTTTAATATGTGTACTTCTAATAAAGACTTTAGCATACACAAGTTAAGACTATAAAAAAATAATATTAAGTTGACACATTAACATGAATAAATATGAGAATAAAATATTTTTTAATATAGTTATAAAATCTGATTGAGATACATACAATATTTTTAAAACCTTCTTTATTAAAGTAATTATATGCAATTTGTGCACTAAGTATATGTATATATATATATATATATATAATTAATATAATTTATTTATTTAGATTTTAGAACAAAACAATTATAAATCAAATACTAATTAATGAATTTATCAAGATCTATATTTAAATTAAAAAAGACACAAATATAAAAATATATTTGAATAGAATTTTAAAAACTAAACTCAAATAACTTTTATGTATACTTTATTACACAAATTACCAAAATTAAATATGATTCTTATATTTTAATATTAAAATTTATTCTAAAAAAATATTTAAAAAAGTTTTTATTTTTATTTTTTTATTTAATAATAAATTCAAGGCCATATATTTTGAAAACATCAGAACAAGAACTTAAAACCAAAATTAGTTAAATTCCATCTTTAATTCCAACTGAAATATTTGTAAAGAATATTACAAAAAATGACTTATTTAAACCAATTTTTGGCAGATAAAAATAACATGTCAACGACTTCTAATCTTTTGATACCTCTAAGGCAAAAACAAAATTGCAACAAATATCCATACTACTCCTACACTTACTACTACACAATTTTTAGAAATAAGGATGAATAAAAATAAATTCAAAGTTAAAATTTTAGAAAAATAAATTAAAAAAACTAAAAAAAATTAAAAAAAACCAAATTAAAATATTTTAATCACTATAATATAAGATATATAAACTAAATAATTTGTAATTGGAAAAATGGCAAAAAAAATTATAATGTAAATACACAAGCCATCTTTTAACATAATATTTTTAGATAAATTATGTTATAGTAAGGCTTTTTCAAAAAAATTATAATATATATGTATATATATATTATTTAAAAAGTATATTAACAATAATAATATTTTTTTTTTTTGATAAATTTAAATTAGAAAATATAATATTAAAAATAGATTGGTTAAAGTTACTTCAATTGCATAAATAAATAAATACTAATTTCTATGAAACTCTAACATAATGATAGATTTAAGAAATAAGAGTTAATTTAAAAAAAAAAATTAGTTATACAAGGATTTTTTGAATATTTTAGAACAAGATATATATATATATGATTGTATTATTATTATTTATAAAATATTAATTTATAAATTAATACATGCTTATTAATTGTAGTATTATATTATTTAGAATTTTTAAATAGGTGGCTCGCTATTACATTGCATTTAATAAATACCTTGTTCAAATGTGGAAAAAAATAATCTTTTAATTACAATATTTTTTTAAATTGATTTTTTTATAGAATAAAATTTAGTTTAAAATATGTAATTTTGCAAGGCCTCAATTCAAAAGATACTAATTGGGAGACTTTGAAAGAATTAATTGACATTTGGCAAACTTTCTTCTTTGTTAATCTATAGATTTTATGAATTTCTTGTTTAAAATATTTGCATTAGCTAGGTCATAGATTAAAAAAGTTTAAGAACTAATTTATTAAATAATGTAGCAGAATATTAACAATAAAACAAAATTACTACAAAAACACCAAAATTTCTAAAATGAACTTAAATATTTTAAACTTATGCTATATTGACAACCAAAATTTATGTATGTATAAGTTGTAAAAAATACATATAAAAGTTAATTTATGCAAAACAAGAATGTTTAAAATAAAGGATATAATAAAGATTGACTTTGTTAAAATTCTAATAAATCTTTAAATATTTTTTGCTAATTTTAAAAGTTATATAAGGGTCAAAAATTATAAGTGCACTTTTTACATAATTTCTATATATATATATATATATATATATATATATATATTCTTTAAGATTTTACAAATAATTTTAAAATTCTATAAATTATATATTTGATATATTATTAAAAAAAAAGATGTGTACTCATCAATTAATGTATTGACTACCTATGCAATAGTTAGAAAAACAAAGCAAAAAATTACATATTACATAGATTGTTACATACTTTTAAAAACAAATAACAAAGAAGTTCCAAAAAATATTATAGTTTGACTACTTTGTTATAAATAAATTATTAGTTATAATATCAAAAAAATATTATCTTAATAAAATATTTTATGCATAAATATTATTTAAAATTCTACCAAATAACTTTATATATAATCAATTTTTATAATTATCATTATTTAAAAATAAATAAAAAAATAAAAAAATTTCAAAATTATATTATAAAATATATAAATATTTTTATATATAATAAAATTTATTATAAATAATTATAAATATAATTATATTTTTTGATATAATTTTATTTTGAAGTAATTGTAATAATAAAAAGATATTATTATATTTTATACACACTATGTTCTTTTTTATCTATAAAATAAATAATTTTTTATCTATTTCTTGATTCATTTCATATCGAGAGAATAGTTTTTGTTTTAAATATAAAGTTTTTGTTTTTAAAAATAAGTGGTTATATTGTAGGAAAATATATATATATATATATATATATATATATATATATATTCATATTTTAGACTTGGGATGGATTGTTCATCAATAAATATGCATATACTTCAAATTCATATATAAAAATAAAATCCATGACATAATTATAAATGTACTGTAAATATATTGAAATAAGTCAATGTTATGTTGTTTTCGAAAATAATTAATTCTTTACCTTCAATAAATATGACTTTTATAATTTTATAATTTTATAATTTTTTTTTATCAGAATAAAATAGTAAAATATTAAAATTCATAATGTAAATTATAAAATATTATACTTGATAAAATTATGTATGATGAAATATTAGTATTTAATTTAACATGACTTTGATATATATAAATGAAAAATTAAAATTTATTATTAGTATTATATAAATAATTATTATAAATAATATAAAAAATATATATATTCAAACTTATTGCATTAGTATAATATTAAATTATATATATATATATATATATATATATATATATACACACACATACATCCAAGCTAAAATCTATAATTATATAAATAAATCACATATCATTATATATCTATAATATCAAATAAATATAAAAAGTAACTACATTAAATTTTGATAACAATACATGAAACAAATATATCAATTAAAAACATATGAACAATATTGATACAAATATAATAAAAATATACTTCTAATTATATAATAAAAAATTCACTAATATATAAATTATATATATATATATATTAAATAAAAAATAAAATAAAATGATAGATATATAAAATAAAATATATATATTTAGAAACTAATGATGTATATAAAATATATTTTATATTTGTTACATTATTTGTTATTAAAATAATCATATTTAAGTTATTTTATAAAATTCTAAATGAATGATTTTATTATCTAATGTTTTATAAAAACTATATTTATTACATGATATTTAATTAAAATAAAAAAATTCTTACAATTATAAAAATATAATTATTTTTTGTTGTAAAAATCATCTATAAAATTTGGTTTTCTTCTCCAACCACCATACAAGCTTCCATGTATAAGAAAGTTTAACTACTTTTGAAGCCATTTTGTGCAATCAAGATCAAAAGTTTTTATACATTGCCTAAATTCTATGCATGTTACTTCCTCTATATCTAAATTTTATCATTTTATAAAACAAGTGATATATATTTTTTATTTTTTTGATATTTTATTTTTTTATTATAAATATGATAACAATTGACAAAATAAAATCAAAATACGCTTCTTTTTATGTCTTGTTTGTCAATACTTATTTTCTATCTCAAAATGATAGTCATTGTTTGTATTTATAAATTATTTTATTTTTTTTGAAATCTTTAATTTTTCATCAATATCTTGTAAGTACCTCTTCTTTGTAATTTAATTTTTTTAAAAATTTATAATACTTAAAGTTTATTTTAAAAATATTTTTTAAAATTTAATTAAATTTTAACTATATAATTAGAAAATATTTTTTATTTATTTTATTTTATTTTTATAATTATAAATAAATATTTAACTTCTCAACAAATTTAATCTCTTCAATTGTTTTTTTTTTTGTATCATTTTTTAATTAGTAATTATAACTAGTTTTTTTTGTTTATTTTTCTTTTATTTTATTAATCTTTATAATATTTTTTTTAATAAACTTTTAAAAAATTAATTCTTCTTATATGAAATATTTTTTCTAAGATAATAAGAAAATTTAAAGTATTAAATATATAGATAAAGTATTAGTTAAGTTTTTTAAATAAAAAATCTAATTTTAGAATATTATAATCTATTAAATCTTTTATATCAAAATAAGATATATTATATTATTAAAAATAGAAAATATTAATATTTTGAAGCTGTATTATAAAATAATCTTTAAACATCATTTGTTAGCAAAGCATGATAATATTATATCAATAATTACAATAAATCTATAAATAAATAATATCATGATGCAAAACAATTGATTTTTAAGAGCTACTTTATACTATGGCCAGTTGTTAAGTGGACAAAGAATTCCAACAATATAATTGGTAAAAAAAAAAAGAAAATGGTCACTTAGCCTTTATACTAGGAGCAAACAACTAACAAATGTTTTGGTCTAAAGTGCCTATATGGTAGCACTTTATGGCAATTTTGGTGCTAAAGAGTTGTTTGCTCAATAAAAAATTGGGCTAAGTAAATTATATTGGATAATTTTTAATAGAATAGATAAATATTTTTTAAATGAGTAGATAAATATTTTTAAAATTAAAATATTAGAAAATTAACAAGATCTAGATCATTAGATTAAAATGACTATTTTGATCTAAAAATAGAATATGGCTACTTTTACTTACTCACTTGTTCATACTTTCTTGTTTGTTTTATTTGCTCATACTTTGTTACTCATTTTATTTGTTTATATTTTCTTATTCATATATGCTCATTTTTTTTTATAGTTGTTGGATTATTTATTTATTAAATTTTTTTTTTGCAACTAAAAAAAAATAGATGGTTTTTTCCAAATTCTTTATTTTTATAGCTAGCCACAACAACTTGTAGGTGCAAAATTGTTTCTTAGATCCAACTCATGTGATACATTTTAAACCTTTCAAACTAAATTTTAAGGTCATGGAATATGAGTGAGGATAGATGAGAAAGTAGAAGAAAGGATTATTGATAAAGACAAGGATGTTCAAATTATTTCAACTCCAAAGAAGGAATTGTGCCTCAATTAATTAAAGGTTTAAAGATGAAAGCTTCAAAGATAAAAGTAAAGATCAAAGGTAAAAAAAAATATATATCTATTATTAGATTGATTTAATATTATTATTATATAATCAATTATATAATATAAAAAGACCACTTTTTTGGCTACACTTTTTATATATAGCTCAATAAAATCCAAGCTAAAGTGAAGGAGATATTGAGAGTTGAAGTCAATGCTTATAAGCTAAGGGTAGTAAGTAACCCCGTTTAACTAGTAGTTACATTTTGAGCTATATCTTAGGCAATTTGATAGAATTTTGGCTCAAAATTTTTATGAATGTATATATTTATATCACAAGAGTATGTATAAAAATTTTGTGGCATTAGGATTTTGGATTTGTGAGATATAAAGAAAATAGTGCTTGGGTGTCTTTGAGCTAGGATTTTAAGCACCTGCTAGGGATTTTGAGATATCAAACAATCAAAAAAGAATTTACAATTGATTCTTTTTTGTGGTGAAACTTAAAAAAATTGTCTACACTTAAAAGAAAATTTTATAGAAAATAAATAGTTGAATCAAAAGTTATTGGACTCTAAAGATCAAGAAGAAATAAGTCCTTAGAAGTGAATAAAGTTTTGTAGGGTTTTTGTAGAAATTTGAACCTTTTTTCATACAAACCTACTTGAATATAAGAGGGTTTATCTACATAACTTCTCTTTTGTAATATTTTTATATTATTTGTCTTTTTTATTGAAGACAAATTACTTATTAGAGTTTAGCTAATAAGTTTCAAGTAAACTCTCCACAGCTAGGTATCCAATGTATTCCCAGATAAAAGTTCACGCCATATGACACCATGTGCTTATGGTAAATGGGGGATTTTTTTATTAATCAAAGAGTGAGGTTGGAAAGAAAATTTAAAATGATTTTTTTAAGCATTGGTTTCAAGGTTTTTGAAATAACTTAAATTAAGCATTTGTAATAACTTTGTGAGAGCTATGCAAAGTCAAGATTCTATTTGGTTGGCTCTAGTTGTTGAATAATAAAGTAGGTTCATATTTTGAAAATTTTTGTGACTTTTGTAATATATCTAGATAAAAATTTATAGATTTTTAAATATAATTATGTTGAATAATTTTTTATTAATTTTAATTTAATCAAATAATTAGATCAAAATTTATTAAAACTTAATTGAGCTCAACTCTACAAAAATTAGATTTTGAAGATTAGTAAGGATTTTTGTGAGTTTGAGTAATCTTGAGTAATTTTTGCTAATTAGATTGGAATGGGATTTTTTTTTAAGCTAATAGTTGACTTAATTTTTAATAGTTGTGTAAAATTTTAGAATATATAAATGATACAAAGAAGAGCTATTGTTGCTAGAAGATTGACATTAAGGTTAAAGAAGGAGGGCAGTCAATACACAAGCAGATTAGGAGCTTTTTCTTTCAATTTGTAAGTACAAATTCCTTCAAATTTTATATATATTTTTTTAATTAGTAGATCAAGAAGTATGCAAATTTTAAATGAAGATCAACAATTAATTTAATAATTATTCAAGTTTTAAATTTGCTATAAGATTTGATTAAAATTTGATTAGGATTTATTTAAGATATCTTTAGGATTTCATTAGAATTGATTAGGATTTGATAAAGATTTTGTAAAAATTTATTTAGGATATTTTAAAGATTTTATTAAAATTAATTAGAATTTGATTAGGATTTATTTATGATATCTTTAAGATTTCATTAGAATTATTAGGATTTTATTAGGATTTTATTAGGGATTCATTAAGATTTGGTTAAGATTTTATTAAAATTTTGTTAGAATTTATTTAATATTTGATTAAAGCTCAATTAAGATTTATATTAAAAAAATTAAAGATTGGCTAGGATTGGTTGAGATTTGATTAGGATTTTTAAAAAGTTGATTTATGATTTTTTTATAATTTCTTTAATATTTCTTTAATATTTCTTTAATATTTCTTAATGATTTTTTTGAGATTTTTTATGATTTTTTAAATATTTTTTAATAATTTTTTTAGAGATTCTTTAGAATTTTTAAAAGTTTCTTTGTGATTTCTTAAGAATTTTTTTAGAATTTCTTTAATATTTTTAAAGATTTTTTTGAAGTTTCTTACTGCAAATCTATTTCCATATAAATCATCTCGACCTACAATCCATCTAATAGCAATAGGACTAATACCTATAATAAGAATTACTTATCTATTACATTCATAATCAATTCTTTTTAAAATTGGAGATAATAACAATAATACCTTTAGCCTTTCTATTGCTTAAGTATGCTTCTATTCATATTTAAATTGATAACTTTTATGTAATAATTTGTACAATGGATCCACTATATAGGTATAATAAAGAATCTATATACAATACAACACACATGCATCCAAAAACATGCATACTTTTGTTAAAGAGTCACATGTCTCTTTTATCTATTCAATTATATGAACTTTGCTTGGATCTAATTTTTTTCCATAAAATTCACATAAATATCCAACAATTACAATCTCTTATATTCTAAATATAGATTTTGCTTTAGATAGTGTAAGATAAACTTCTTCAAGTCAAATTAAAATCTTTTTACAATCTTGTATATGATCAATGACATACTTGTGATACCTTCTATTATCTAAAGTTTCATCTTTTTTTTCCTTTTTATACCTTTTTATAAGAACATCATGTAAAAAGGACATATATTTTTTAGAAATGAAGTCTTTTAACACCTTATTTATTCCATTCATCATATGTTCAACTAAATTAATAGCACTTTATGAAAGAATATACATTTTAAGCAATCTAAGTGATATTCTCATTGTTGCATATCATAGATAAATCATAGTGATCTTTTTTTTTAGGCATTATAAACCAACAACTAGAATATGGAAGAAAAGAAGATTCCAAAATCTTCATTACTATATTTTCTTTTAATAAGTCCACCAATATTGATAAGTGTGCCTTTAGCTTTAGAATTGCCATCAAGTTCCAAAGAACGTTGTCATACTGTAATTGCTTAGAATATGTAAAATCCAGTCAAAATATATAATATATTCATAGATTCTAATATATATTAGAATAGTTAGAAAAATAAATTAAAAAAATTTTGTTGTAAGAAACTTTATTTTAGATTTTTATTTAATTTGGTTATGACATTTAAATTATATATGACCTAAATATTTAGTATAAAGCCTTGAGAGGCAATTGAGATCTAAAGAAGAAGAATTAAACTACTAAGAGGCTTATTTGGAAGGATGAAGATAAATTTTGGATGAATAAAGACAAGGGGGAAGTTCTTCATTCCTATTGGTCAATGGTCATGTCTAATAGGTATTAAGGAGGTTGCCCATAAGGAAAACAAGGATTTTGGCAACTTCAAGGAGGCCATTCAAAAATCAAAGGCTAGGATTAGAAAGCTTATTTTTCGTACTACAATTTTGGTATAAAAATTGAAAAATTTGGAATTTTTATGAGGGAGAAGTAGGCACTTTAAGTTAAGGTATACAAATAGTACCTACTATCACTCTTTTGAGGATTCTAGGAGTTATATGAAAGCTTTTGGAGATTAGGAGGTGCAACTAGAGAGGTGATTTCAAGATCTACATTTGATCTGGAAGAATTGTTATATTTGGAATTTTAAAGAAGAAAATATTGGGAATCAAAGAAAATAGATCAAATTTCAAGGTAGTAAGTAGGCCGTTTTGTTGATAGTGATGGATTTTGATATATCATGAGTTTTCACACAAATTTTTATCTAAAACTTTTCAAGAAGGTGAATCTTTGTATTATAAAAATATATATCAAAGTTTCATAGAATTTGGACATTTAATTTGTGAGATATAAAGAATTTATTATATATGTGTTTGTAAAGAAGGATTTGAAGCTATTGTTAGGATTTTCATAATATCTAAAGATCAATGAAGAATCAATAGTTGAAATTTGTTGTGCTAGTTGTTAAGAGGACATTAGTACTTTATGTATATTTTGAATGAATTTGGATGATTGGATTAAAAGTTATGGATTATTAAAATTTGAAAAAAATTCCCTCCCTACGGGGGAATGAGGATTTTAGATTATTTATTATATTTTGAATGTTTTGAGGAAACAAGACTTATGTATTAGATATAATAGCCCTATGAAGAAATATTTTATATAAATTTGAGGATTTTGTTATTTTGGATCTTAGTTGAGTAAGTAGTGGCAACCAGAAGCCTAGCGCTTTTTTGAAGCAAATTCTCTCTACCACAACAACGTTGTCATATTATGTGTTGTTTGATTTGGGAATGCATTAGGCACTTGGCTGTAGAATGTAAGATTGTATTTATAAAAATACAAGAAATCCTTATAGGTTTCATTCCATATAAGAAGAATATAATTCAAATTTTAATGCAATAGTATTTAAATCTAATATAAAGTGTTCAAAAATACTTTTTTTAGTAATCTCAACCACACATAACTCTAATTGCTTTGTTACCTTCACAATAAGGCAACTTAGATTTTCTTCACAAGTCTTAATCTTGGTCAATGAGTTTCAGCAAGATATAACTCCTAATCTGACTGTCCACTTGATACAAATTTTTTAATACAAATACTACTATAAGTCATCTATATGCTCAAAAAATTCAGCCCAATCCAAGTTATAGATTGTGAGATAATGCCAAAATTCCGCACTAGTGTCTCTCAGCCTCTTATTCGAAGTTTGATGCAAATATGCGAGCAACAACTTCTCATTTTTCAACTATTAACTCTAGTTCAAACTTGGTATATAGCTTGGTCTTTGCATCCTTTAACATTGTACCAATTTTCACCTTATTTTGATGAATAGATCTCTAGATATTGTAAAATCCTTAAACAACTTCAAACTGCCAACTTCCGGTACCTCCTTGCACTAATAGACAAATATCTTTCAACTGCACTATTAGGTTGTTACAAAATTTCTTGTACTCTTAGCTCATCCAATCAACCAAATACTATCAAATTTGCAACTACAAATGTTGCACCAATTGCACAAAGCAATAAAAAGTGCTAGCCCTAATTTTATTATATAAAATCCAAATCATCAATACAAACCTTGATTTTGAATAACCATTGCTCTTTCCTCACAAATCCTATAAAAGCAAACTTTTTGCCTCTAGAATGAGCTCAAAATCCTCTTCTAAATCCTACTTGCTACCTCTAAATGTCCTAATCCCTGCCTTTGGTGGTTGTTTTCATGGCTAGATGTCTGATTTTGACCTTGTCTCATACCTAGTCATCCCCTGGGTATTAATCTAACTTATTTTAAGGGTTTTTAAACTTAATCCTATCCTCAGCTCAACCTTAGTATCTACCATACTAACTTTTTATTTCTCTTATCTTATTTTTATTAGCTTGTGGCTTTTTAAAAAGACGTGAAACGATTTCTACAATCTAGAAGAATTTTTTTTAATAACTAACTTTTATCTATTAACTATTAAAACAAGAATTAATCTAAGAAGCTTTTATAAATCTTTTCTTAAGTACCATAAGTTTCTAATGAACCAAGATAACTAAGTATTAAGTAGAATTTATTCTTATTCATACTTTTTACTATATAAATGTGTTACAACATGATAACGTGTAGTATTATAAAGATAACTATATGAACTATAATATTAAGATCTACACATCCTATCTCATGAAATTCAAAGTCAAATAATTTATCTTAATTTGCAAGTATTTTTTAAAAATATTCAATTTTCTTTAGCAATAAAAAACTATCAGATTCAATTTTTTATTCTTCAAAAGTCTTTTTGATAAATTGGTGTCTAATATTCCTTAGATTTTTTGAAGTTTTTTTTTTAATACTTCTATTTATTCTTTAGAATCTTTTGATAAAGATAGCACAACAAGTTTTATCTTCTTATCTATTGTATTATATTTTTTTTCCATAATAATCTTTAGTGCTAAAAAGATTCAAGTATAGAATAAATCTCCCTTGAATGAATTTGCACAATCTTATCATCATTTTTTAATTCAATTGATACAATTAATTCTAAAAAATCTTTTGATCCATATTCTTTATAAACACCAAAAATCTTTTCATCATCTTCTAATGTTTTCAATTCACATAATTCTTTATTAACATTATTTTATTTTTATTTTTTTTTTTTAGTTAAAATCTCCAATTTTTTTATATATAATATTCTCATTTTAAAAAATATCAAAAAAACTTATATCAAAGGTATTTACATCTTACAAAAATATCTTTTCTTATATACCTCTATAATTTTGCATTATAATGATACTCTTTCAAAATCTTTGAAGTCTTCAACAATCCTTGGCAATAGATTCTCCTTGAATTTGTCTCAATTTTGCTTATGATTGGAAGGCATAATTAGAAACCATATTATCTTTCTTTTATATTGATTACATATCCATGCATAAGTTGAATCATCATCAAGTTGTCTCCATCCGTATTGCTATAATATATGATTGTTCTAAAATAAACAAATAAGATGTTATATCTTAAACAAAAGAATTTTATTCTATTGCCACATCACCAATCCGGATCTTAATATCTAGATAAATACCATACAATTCACCTTGTGTATTGTTAGCTATCCATATTATCCATCCATATTTTATATCAATTGGCTACCTTTGTTTTTTTGTAAAGATATTTGGACATAAGATTTATTTCTGAATTATGGTCAATTAAAACAATAATTAGTTTTTCTGTATTCTCAATCTTCACTAATACTTTTATAGCCATCCTAATCCAATGTTTTTGAATATAATGACTTAAAATCTCTATTTCTTTTTCACTCCAATTTTTTAAATATGTTCATTGATTATGACCTCCCTCCTCACTTGTTGATTGCTTGTAATAATCACTAAATTTTTTTTCATCTTTATATATCTTTGCATCAATAACATGATTCAATCTAATTTTATCTATTAATTATCTCTTTTGTTTAATGTTATTAATAATAACGTCATAAAAATTCTTCTTTGTAATTCTTAAAATTTTCTTCAATATAAATTCAACCTTAACATTGAATACATATTCTTCAAGCACCTTCTTTAAATCTATTGCTATTTTAATATTAGAAAATAATTTATAAGCTATTGATTTATTTTTCTCTTTTGTCTCTTTTTCTTTCTTCTTCAATGTTATTAAAGCATCTTCTATGGATAATTCTTATAAAGCTATCTTATGAGATTTATCTCTTTAAATTTGCCTCTTAGAAGAATTTTCTTGTCTTGTATCATCAAAATCCTTCTTTTTCTTTCTTTCTATTAAATCTTTATATTGGCTCTTAGCAATATATACATAGATTGAAAGAGCTTCTATATAATCTTTTCAACATATAGCACTACAAATTATAGCAGCTATTTTAAATAATACTTTTTATAGCATCTTTTTTTTTATATTGTATAAATAGTAAAAGACCAAAATCTACTTATTTTTATATTTCTATTGAAGTCATCATCCACCTTGGCACCATAACTTGTAGCTTCTAGTGTTATAATCCTATGTACTACCAAATAATTTTGAACCAATGCTTTCATATCTCTCTTATCAAAGATGGTTTGAAGAAGATCCCCACTATCCTTTAATGCCACTTTTCCATCCTTCTAAAAAATAATTTCTTGTTACATAATATTATTAAATTCATCACAATCTTTTTGAGAATGAAAAATATCATGACATCAAATACATCTTTGCATATATCTTTGTTTAAAAATAGCCTTTGAATTATTTGTAGAAGTCTTATCTTCAAGCATTGTAAGTTTAATTTGAAGATCTTATATTTCATGTATGATTTTCTTGACTTCCATATCTTCTTTCTTTGATATAGCCACTAGAATTTAAACAATAGGCATGGTTGATTTTGTAGTAAGTACTCAAGTTTTAGATGCTTGTATTACTTATTGAATACTAATCTTATTATTTTTTTTATTTTTTTTCATTTTATAAGTAATCCTATAACATTTTCAACATCCTTCTATTTTGTTGTCAATTCTTCATCTTTTTTTTTGTCTTAAAAAAAAAAATTCTAATTTTTTTTGTAATTCTCTATCAACAGCTCAAAAAAATAACTCAACTTTGTTTAGCTCTAATATTAACTTCTCTACCTTTAACAATCAAAAATACTATCTTTCAAACTCCCTTAATAGTTCCATAGCTTGCAAATTCTTATCAGATCTCTCAATTTATTCTAAAAATAATTTCTTAGTAACCTAATCAATGTCTTCTAAGAAATATTTTTCTTTTAATGGATATAAAAACATCTCCTATGAACTTCCAAAATGCTCTATATTTGATCTCATATGTTTTTTTATCTCTAATATTGTAGCAAATTCAAATAATTCAATCAACTTTTTTTAAAAAGTATAATTCAATTCCATTTTCCACATATAATATCTCAAATATTTTAAAATATCTTTTGCATCAAACTAGTCAACCTTATTAGTTACTACTTGCAATCCTATGGTTGCCAAAGCTTCTTTATATTGTTGTATTATATATTGTCTTGTTTGAAAATTCATTGGATACTTGGTTATAGAAAGTATATTTATATATTATAATTAATCAAGAATCTAACAATTTTAATATTATTCTAAATAAATCTCAATTGAATTTCGATAAAATTCTAAGCAAATCTTAATAAAACTTTAATCAAATTTTAATCAAATTCTAATAAAATCTTAATTAACTTTAGTCAAACTATAATAAAATCCTAAATCAAATCCTAAATCAAATTCTAATCAAATCTTAAATTAAATCCTAAATCAAATATTAAGTTAAATCTTAATTAAATCCTAAATTAAATCCTAAGTCAAATCCTAGTATCTTAAATAAATCCTAATAAAATACTAATACTCTATTAAAATCCTAATAAAATTCTAAAATAAATACTAATGAAATCCTAATTAATTCTATTAGCGGATTTAAAATCTTAATAATTATTAAATAAACCATTGATCTTTATTCAAATTTTTCATACTTTTTAAAATACTAGTTAAAAACAAATATATAAAATTTAAAAGAAATCAAACTTACCAATTGAAAAAAAAAAACTCCTAACCCTCTCAAGTATTGGCCACCCTTCTTTATCAATCTTGATGTTGATCTTCTAGCATCAATATCTCTTTTTTGCATCATTTATATATTCTAAAATATTATAAAAATATTAAAAATTAAGATAACTATTAGTTTTAAAAAAAATCATTTAACACAACTATATTCATAAATCCACAAAGTTTTATTTGTAGATCTACTATAGTATTCTTAATATATTCAAAAATACAAATCTACTTTATTTCTCAATATCCAAAGTCATCCAAATAGAACCTTGACTTTGCATAGCTCTCACAAAGTCATTACAAATTCAAAAACCTTGAAATTAATGCTCAAAAAAATCCTATTGAATTTTTTGTCAAATTCTACTTTCCAATCAATAAAAAAAATATCCTATTTATTATAAGCACATAGTTGTGTACCTTGGAATTTGATTTTGATTTTGATTTATAACTGGATCTTTTTGGATATCAATCCAAGGTTTCTTTAAATAATTTTTTATTGGAAACTATCCTTTGCTTTGATTTTAAGATGTCTATAGTAGTATTTTTGCTAATCTATCTTATTTTGTCTTGTTTATGGTCCTATAAAATAAATAAAATCTTTTTTTATAAAAAAAAAATATTAATATTTAATATAAATTTACTATCTTTTTATTTTTTACTACCTTTCTATTTTAAATAATTTAATCTTTAATTAAGCTTTTTTATAAGATATATCTTCTTTTGTTCTTTTATCCTATAGTCATATTACAACATGTCAACATTTATTGCATTGTTATTAATATATAGATAATATAAATACTTGAAATATACTAGCAATGATTGGATCTATTGTGAGGATAAATTTCATCCCTCAACTCAAATTATAAGATGGCCTCAATTTAAAGTTGCTTGTAATTGGTGGTGTGAAGTGAAAGAAGAAAATAGAAAAATTAAAAAAAAAGAAAAAACACAAAATAAGTGAAATAAATGGTAACAAGTAAGTACACAATCCAAAACTACGTGACAATTTATTCACTAAATTTTTATTTAGCAAAAAATAAAAATAAAAATAAAAATAAAAATTATAATTATAATTTTAAATAAATAATTTTTTTATCTTTCTAATGATGTAAAAAACATATAAATCTAAGTTAAAATGAATAAGTTATAATAATTTAAAAATAAAAGATAAATAATAAAAAAATTAAGTAAAATTTTTTTATCTTAAGGATAATTTGCTTAAGAGATTATGAATTTGAACCTCGCTAAGGCTCACAAGTAGTATATATGGGTATTTTAGAGAGGCCATGAGTCTTTAGTCTTATCTTCCTACCTACATCCAAGTTGCCACAATCCATATGGGACTTGTGCACCTCTCTTTCTACAAGGACTATACTAGTTGCTGGTCCTCTTATTTTCTACTAGTAGAACTTTTTTTTTACATTTTTTACTACACCATGGTGTTCAAAAACATCCAATTAGCCTAAGAATTTGATATGGCGTGCAAAACTTATTCCATTTCTTCATAATGGCTTTCAAAGTAATAAAACTCATTTTTACCAAAGTCTTTAAAATTGTTTTAAAAATTCTTTAAAAATTATAAATAAATTATAAATAAATTATAAATAAACTCTAAATTTTTTAATAATATTTTTAAAATGATAATATAAATTTTAAAACTATTTTATTCTACCTTGGTGATTTTTATAATAATAAAATCAATTTAAATCAACTAAATATCTTATTTTTTATATAAATAATTAGAAAGATATGAGGTTTATTTTTCATACTTCTTCTACCTACTAAATAACATTTGCATATTTCTAATAAGTAATACATAGAAATAAAAGGCCAGTATAGACATTGGTTTCAATGACTAAATACTAATTCTTATAAATAAGAGAAAATATTAAATCAACTAAGATAATTACTTCTAAGACTTACTAAGACTCCATTTCTTTTCTTTTAATACTATTCTTCTTCATTTAGCATCCTCTAAGTATATTGTCACTTCATAATTATAATTTTTGGCCCTCTAAATACATTCTTTTGTCTTAAAATAATTAATGAGTCAATTTGATGGCTCACATATGGCAACTATTTGGAACAACTTGCAAAGGAGGAGAAGCTAGAGCCAACCTTTCAGAATGCTATTAAATAAATAGAGGAATTTCCTACCAAAGTTTTAACAACTATGTAAGAGAAGAATGAATGAATTGCTATTAATCTGAAAGAACTAAAGTAAGTTTTGTTTTATAATATTAAAAAAAGAAGAAAGAGAATATTAAATCTAATCTAAGAATTTATGATTATAGAAAAAAATAAAAAATAAAAAATAAAAAAATAATTTTTTTAGATTCTTTTTAATATAAGAAGATTTTAATATCAACCTTCTAAAATCTATATATCTATTAGGTGTCAAGGTTGGTCTTTTCTTGCACTAATATTATATCATTAGGATAGCCCATTTTTCCAACTAGATTCAAATCTGGGATGTTTTAATAACAACCTCTCTTATAACCAACACTTCAACTTCCCTTACATGTTTATCAGACACAAAATCACAAATTCTAATAATCTAATTTTATTTTTTTATTTATTTTTTATTTTTTATGATCTTTAATAAATATGAATATAAAGATGATGTATTTTCTTTTGATATGTGATACAAATCCCACTTTATATTCCTTACATCTATTTCAAGAAGTTTTAGTAGGAAAATCTTTTCCGTTCAGTATTTGTAAACAAACTGAATTGTTTGATAAGATTTTTTTAATTACATAAGGACTCAATCATAAGGCATCAAATTTTCTTAAAAAATCTAATCTCCTAGCATCTTGTAAAAGGACCAACATGTCAGTTTTAAGAATTCTGACCTTGTATCGTTTGTGAAAGGTAATTTATTTTTTTATTTTTTTATTTTTTTTGTATAGCCTCTATATATTGAGCACTTTGTCTCTTGGCCTCATTTAGACCTTTTAGACTTTCCAATCTATCCACCAAAGATTGTTTAGTTGATAATCTTTCTATCAAAATAATTCAAAAAGAATAGATTTCAAATTCAATTGGTAAAATGGCTTCTATGCCATAAACCAAGAAAAATGGGGTGGCTTAAGTGGTTACCTTAAATATAATCCTATAAGCCTATAATGCTATAGGAAGCTTTATATTCCAATTCTATTTAGTAGTTGTTATGGTTTTTTAAGGATATTGATTAAGGTTTGATTTATCCTCTTCATATGCCCATTAGTTTGACAATAATAAAGGATAGTCTTCCTATGATCAATTTTAAATCATGAAGTTAAGTCTTTTATCACTTTATTTATAAAATTCTTTAGTTTATCACCAATTAGGATTTTTGGACATCCAAACCTAGTGATAATCTGCTCATAAAAGAACTTCGCTGCTTACATAGCATTATTGGTTTTAATTGACTTTGCCTCAGCCTACTTGGTAAGATACTTGTTTACTACTACTATGTGCTTTATTCTACTAGTAGAATTGGAATTAATTTTTGCATTTGGTGCTCTTAACCAAGGTCTATCTAAAAGTAATAGATGTGAATTTTTGCTAGAATGCATATAAATCATATAAAAAGTTAAGAAATATTTTTCACCTCCCATTGTCATCTTACAATTACTAATTTATTCCAAAGGTGTATCTTTGCTTTGATTAGCCATATTAATTATAAAAAGAGAAGATTTAGTGATACTAAGTTCTAATTTTTTCATAATTCTCATTGGCATAATGTTCAAACCACTACCTCCATCCATGATAGTATAAGATATGATTTTATCTATTATAAACACTTTTAATTCAATTACCTTCATTTCTTGTGCCACTTAAATTATTCTAATATGAGCTAGGATTTTTATTTTAGATTATTGTTATCTTTTAATAAAAAGGCTTGTTTTAGAACTCCTTCTTATTAGTAGAAAAACCTCCAATAATTGAGTAATTGTGATATTTGCTTCAATTTTTTTCAAATCCTTCTATAAATCATATGACTTGACTTGATTCTTGCTTTTAAATTGAGTTGAAAGGTTAAATACAAGGTTGAAAATTTTAGGTCCTTTCTATTTTTTTTTAGAAGTAAATTCTTTTGTTTCAAATTTTTTTTCAAGATTCTTGACAATCTATTTGGTTTGGAATCAAAGATTTAAGGTAATTCTTTAGAATCTCTAACATTAGGCATTGCCTCTCTTATAGATTCATTTTAATCTAAAAAGTGAAGAGAATCTTTTGAACTATTTTCACTATCAATTGAAGTAGAAAGAAGAGGGCTAAAGTGCCTAAACCTTGTCATAACCTTGTCAAGGCTAACATTACAGGTGGTGTCTACATCTTTGATTGGAGCAATTTATACATAATCAAGTTTGAATTAAAAAGTATATGTTGAATTATTACAGAGGAGATAAAAGCTTGTTTTCCAATTATTTCACTATTAGTCTAGTTTATCAATCTTATATCTTAAGAACCTTGATCACTATATTGATGGCCATATTAAGAGTGACTTTCATTTAGGAGGATGAATCCTTGCTTAATATTTAAATTTGAGGAAGGATGTTGATTTTGATGGTTATTATTATAATCATAGAATAGATTTGAGGGTTTTAAAGTATTATCAAAACTTTAATTTCTTTCTTCCTTCAAATAATCTTGAGCTTGTTGATGATAATTTTCTTATAGAAAATTCAAAGGAACTACCTTGTCAATTTGCTTATATACGTTTGTAAGGTAATTTCTCCCATAATTTCCACAAATACTTCTATTTTCTATCCAACAACTATCAAGTGGATGTCTTTTATGACAAAAGTCATGTACTTCTTATCTTTATCTTGGTTGGTTTTTAAAACCTTGATTAAGATAATCATAGCTTTGTGCATGAGAACTAAATCTTACATTGACTTGGTTTCTATGAGGGAAAGTATAAGATTATTGCTATCTAAGATTTTGATGGTAACCTTGTGGAATGGAGCAAAACTAACTAATGTGCTTCAATTGGCTATATTGAGTGTACTACAATCCTGAATTGTACTTACTTGATTTTATAGGTGGTAGAACTTAGTTGTAATTTTGACTTTTAATTAATAAAGCTATTTATACTTATATTGCTTGTATTTGTTGTATAAGCTCATTTTAAAATCCCTTTTGTCTTTCAAGGACTTCATCTTTGAATTCTTCCTTTGACCTATTTCTATCCTTTGAATATGTCAATTCTAGAAGGCTAGGTAGTAGTTTAACCTCTAAAGATGTAAGATAATGGTTTATAGGTTGGAATTGATTTTTTATAGTTCCATAAGGGTGTCCTTGAGACTTATCCATATTTTAGGCATGGATTGGTATAAAACTTTGGATTCTATGGTCTTCCTTCTTCCACATCATTTCTTGTTGTTTGTCAATAACTTCAATCATCTATGCTATTTTTTTGGCATCCTCTAAATTTTTTTGATCTTCTTTTGAGAATTTTTCTAATCGTAGCCTCTTTGTTGAATCCTTGAATAAAAAGATGAGTGAAAGTGTCATCCATGAGAAGGGCTCCTATAAACTGGATTACTATTAGTTCAAATTACCAAATATATTTGACAATTTCCTCCCCTTTCTCTTGTCTCAAAGAAAAAAGAGTTGTAAAGACGTTACTTAATTCTACTTCTGGTCTAAACTTCTCTAAAAATGCTCTCATAAGTATATTCTAATTTTTAAAGATTTGGGGGAGATGATTTCTATACCATTCATAAGTTCCATCTTTTAACATGCTATCACAAATAAGATTTATTCCAATAATCATCTAATTAATATAAATACATATAAATAAGTAAAAAATAAATTAATTTGATAATATCTTATAGAAAAGCTTTTTAGAAGCTTTATAGACGCAGATTCATCTTTATACATGTCTATAGGTGATTAGTAGGCTAGAAACTTGGCCAAGAAGCTAACCACGTATCGCACATATTGATAGCTTGTGGAATAAGCTAAGTACATAGTACACATATAAGAAACTTGACTTATAAATTTGACATGTGTCTTGTAAGTTGGACACATGTTAGAGGTCCTATAGAACACCGCTGTCGTGGTGAGAGTCTTAGCCCTAAAAAATACTGGGTCTTTTGTGCCTCTCGTTTCTTAAGTGCAAGATGAGATTCATAAAGTTCATAAAATTGAAGAATTTACATAAAAACATACTTTATTAACCTTGCCATATTCTGCCTTTAGAAACCTGCCTTCAAATTTGCCCATAAATCCTAAGATATCACATCAATTGAAGCAAAATTTGGACACAAAGTACTTAAGGAAGTAAGGAAGCAAACCCCATAATCCTTTTGATTATAGCTCATGTAGTTAGAGAGAACCATGTTGTAAAAGAAACCCCTCCATGCTGCCTTTGATTCTAGACCCCCTTTGCTTCACACCTTCATTGCTCCTCATTATCAAAACCCCAAGTATTGAAATTTGGTAGGCTTGTTTCTTGCTTTATGTTGTAAACATCCTCCAATTTTTGCTCCAAAACTCCTCTTGGAAATAGAGTTATAGACTCTACCCTTCTCCTTTAATTCTGTCTTCTACCAACTCTGGATCCGACTACAAATTTCCTCATAATTCTTTAAAAATAACTCCAATAGCAATCAATTTTTTACACAACTTAATAGACTCATATATCTACAAACCCCAATAGATTTTACTCAAAATGCTACTTTGATCACAAAGATATGCTCCCCCAAACTTCACTGACTTAGAGATAGACCCCTATCACTTTGAAAGAGCATAACATTTTTTTTTTAAAATAAATGAGTATCAAACTTACCCTCATCTCTTTCTTAACTTGCTTAGATCACGTCTATCAAATTTCACACTCAAATTCATTTCCTAACTCCATTCATACCAAAAAAAACCCACACACACTCTCTGCCCATACAAACCTCAATTCTACTTTCATTCTATTTCTCTTTTCACCTACATCCGGTTACAATTTCACTCATAACTCTTTGCTCAAAGATCATATTGACTTAAGATTTTGATTCAAAGTAGTAAACTCTATAAGAAACAAAACCCCAACAAAATTTGCCTCTAAAGTCCAAATGGTTCTCAAGAGCCGAGGCCCGAAATTTAGTAAACCTCACTGCCCTAGTCTTAAACACCTGCAACTTTGACGACTCATATCTCCCTTGATACTTAACCAAAAGACATGAAAATTATTTCTATATGTTTCTTATCTTGTCTACTACAAACCCACAAAAAGGATTGTACTTAAAATCCTCTCTAAGCTTCTTCTACACACAAAAACATATACTGCCTATCAAAAAGAAAACCCTATCTCTCCAAAAGAACCTCTCTCTCTTCTTCTTCACGACCCCTTCTTGTCCTCCCGGCCTGGTCTTCCTTCTTCCCTTGGTCAAAGAGACATATCTTTCCACCTCTTCAATCCTTTCTTTTGGATTAATTTGAAGAAATCTCACTTTTTGAGGTAAATTTCTATTCTATCTTCTTACTACCATTTTTCTACCAACTTCTCTTCTAATTTCAGCCCACAACATTTAAGTTTAGATCTAAAATAGAAGAGAATAAAGGTAAAGTAGATCTAAGATAAAATAGAAAAAAATCTAATAAGTAGAAAAAAAACAATTAAGATTAGATTAGAGATAAAAAAGAAAGAACTACATCCTACACTGCCAAGTCAAAGAAGCTTATGTGGTTAAGTTCTTAGCTATTTTGGAGTTGACGTGGGTTCGAATCCACTTGACTTCACTGTAGAAATCCTTGGCTTCATGACTTGGTACTGTTAGTGGGAATTTCAGCAGGAAATTAGTAGTTTGGCCTATCTATCATCCCTGAGCTTGTGATAAATATTATAACCTCCAAGATAATGTGGTTATAACCAAAACCCCTTCTCTTTTTCATCCTCTCTTCTTCTAATCTTAATCTTTTTATTTTAACACATTCCTTTATATTTTTCACACTATGTTTTAATTTACAACATGACACCGCTACGTAGTTCTTAGATAGATAATATATATAGATACAAGAGTGAAGCCTTCTTCACTCTTGTCAACTTTTTTTTTGCTTCCAATCTAATTCAAGAGTCTCTTATATTTTCTAATCTTTGAAAATAGCCATTCCAATTTCTTTGTGAATATATATATTTCCTTGTTTCTATTTTGTTATTTTCCTTTGACATATTTTTTACTAACTTATGCATCTTTTTCAATTCTTGATCTTGATAGATTGATAAGAATAAAGTTATAATATCAGAGCTTTGTCTTTTCTTAATAAAAAAAGGATTATCCCTTTCTCTTCATAAGACATAAGCATATTAAAAGTTGTGGATTATCCGCTTCTAAATTGATATTATTTCTAGAATTTTTTTCTTTATTCTTGAGTGTTTTTTTTGTAACAAGAATAGATACCTTTTTCTCTTTCTATTATATTATTATGGTAGAGCTTGCTGAAATGAAGAACACAATGGCACAAATGCACGAGCAAATGAGAGAATTAGTGCTTGTAATGCATTAATTCAATACACCATCACAAAGAGCAACAAGATTAGCAGGAAGTGAAGACATAGAGATGATTGGAGCTACTTCAAGCCATACCACTTCATCTATAATTGAACACCATTCAAGCATCAAAGAACCAAAAATTAATTTGTTAGAGAAGTTTGATGGCACTAGATCTAAGTTTCAAAGATTCATCAATCAAGTACAACTGGTGATTGAACTTCAACTCCAAAGTTATCCAACTCAAAGATCACAAGTCAAGTTTATTGAAACACTACTTTTAGGCTCTGTCTTATTGTGGTTTTCATCCTTTCTTCAATAATGTGATCCAATAATAGATAATTTGGATGCATTTTAGGAAAATTTTGATCTATGTATAAAGAACATGATGCAATTTGTATCGCAATCAACAAGATCTGCATCTTAGAATAAAACAATCAATTAGTGATATCATATGCTTTATAATTTTGAGAACTAATAATTAATATTAAATAGAATGATGTTGCTCTCATTAATCAATTTCTCTAAGGATTACAATATGAGATAAAAAAATTGATGTTCAACTTATCCAATCCTCAGATATTGAGTCAAGCAATTGATTTTGCTATGAAGTATGATAATTGGTTTTTTGAATTTCAATCCGAGAGTCGTATAAAGAAGCCCCAATATTTCTATTTTTATAATATAATAATAATATCAACGTCTTTTCAATATGTACATTCAAAAATAAAATTCATATAAATTGACGTGGTATATTTTAAATCTCTTATTGAACAAAAAAAGACTTGTTGTCATGAAGAAGGATTGTGTTTATATTGCGGAAAATCTAAGCTCATTACTCAACATTATTCATAGAAATGATGCAACCACAAAATAAAGAATACAATTGTCAAAAAAGATAATATGTCAAAAAATAAGTTTTTCCAGCTACAATAGGAACTGGGCAGTTGAAATCTTGTACAATTCCTAATAAAAGTCCTATCTTCTCCTCAAAATCCTCTCCTTGTTTTATAATAGATGTTTATTTGGGACCTAAAAATCACAAAGCCTCTGTCTTATTAGATTCAAGAGCTTCAATATATTTTTAGAATTTTTTTTTGTTAAAAATCATTTAATACTTTCAATATAGAAAACTAAACATGTATATGTAGAAGTCATAGATGGTCGCTTATTATCTTCTAAAGATGTTATTAATGAAATCTTTCCTATAAATATAACAATAGATGGTTATAATAGTTGTATAATCTTTAATGTAATCAAATCTTCCTTTAATCTAGTTAATTTATATTTATCATTGCTAGAAAAGATTAATCCTCAAATAGATTGGATTTCTTATGGACTTAATTTTTTTCAAAGCATTAATAAGAGTTCCATTAATCAAGTAATAAGCTATAAATCTAATATAGTAAAACATGTACTTGTAGGTATAAAAGTTTTTATGAATGTAGCAAAAGAAGGATCATCTTTTGCTATTTATAGTATACCCATTTTTGATAGTAGAAAGACTTCAAATAGCATTCCAAGCGAATATTAAGATTATCAAGATGATTTTGAGATTAAAAATATAGATATTCTTCTAAAGTATTGACCATATGATTGCTCAATTGATCTCAAAGAAGGAACTCAGTTTCCATTTGGACCAATCTATAATTTATCACAAAATG
The DNA here is from genome assembly GCA_036785485.1 of Physcomitrellopsis africana. Lineage (NCBI taxonomy): Eukaryota > Viridiplantae > Streptophyta > Bryopsida > Funariales > Funariaceae > Physcomitrellopsis > Physcomitrellopsis africana. The sequence continues at coordinate 135,855 of JAWRVF010000904.1, forward strand.
AATACGCTAAATTCAAAAATTACATTGATAAGAACTTAGCCAAGAATTTTATATGCCATTCAAAATTCCCAATAGTAGCTCTTATTTTATTTGTAAAAAAAAAAGATAGATCATTACGGATGTGTGTAGATTATCGAGGACTCAATAAGATTATCATTAAAAATAGATATCTTCTACTTTTGATATCTCAACTTCTTGATCAATTAAATCAAGCTAAGATCTATACAAAAATAGATCTAAAAGGAATATACAACCTGGTGCATAACAAAGAAGGTGATGAATGGAAGATTATATTTCAAACAAGATATGGACATTTTTTAATAAAATATCATACCTTTTAGACTTATAAATATATCAGCTATTTTTTAACATCTTATGAATGATTTTTTTAGTGAGTTTCTTGATAATTTTATTATTTGTTATTAGATAATATTTTGATTTACTTTAAAAATACAAAAGAATATGAACTTCATATTTGTCATGTATCACAAAAACTTAAAGATGTAGATTTATATGCCAAGATGGAAAAGTGTTTTCTCAAGTTGCAGCTCCATTTACATGCTTAATTTATAAGGACAAATTCGAGTGGAATAAAAAAGCTAAAGCATTTTTTATGGCTTTGAAGATAGTTTTTACTTTTATACCAATTTTATATTATGTTGACTTTTCCAAGACATTTTTTATGAAAACAGACACATCAGACTTTGCTTTGAGGGCAATATTGTTACAAATGGGAACAAATGACAAATTCCACCCAGTAGCTTTTCATTCTAAGAAATTTTCAACAACAAAGATCAACTATAAAATCCATAATAAAGAACTTTTTATAATTATAGATTCTTTTTAAGAATGGCATCACTATCTAAAATATGCTTTTAGTCCAATCAGCATATATACGGATCACAAGAATCTCAAGTATTTCATGGTAACACACGTGTTGAATCGTTGCTAAGCTCATTGGAGCATGTTTTTGTTAAGATTCAAGTTTATTATCACGTTGTCCTGAAGTAAATATATCCATATATAAAAACCTTACTTAACTTTCTTTTCTCTGAAATTTCATTCAGTTCTTTTTTCTTACCAATCTAGGTTTTTATATAGTTTTGGAAAAAATTTCTCACTTTCTTTCTTTTTCTTTGGCTAAATCTTTATTTTATCTTTAATTTTAATTTTAACTTTGATTTAGCCTTGAAACTTTTTTTATTTCTTTTATCTTTTTTTCAATTTTAGATTTTAGTAGATTCAGGGTTATATTTGTAGATATAAGGAGTTTTGACTTTGAGATTGAATTAGGATTTTATTAAAGATAAATAGAGATTTGGATGTCAATAATCAGTTGCCATTAATAATGCTGACTTAGAGGATTAGATTTGGTGTTTTTTATAACTTTAAACTATTAATTGTTGACTTGGACTTTAAAGACCTTGGCTATGACTTCTTTGACGAGCTCAGAAGAGAAGGGGACGGGATTTTTTGAAAAGTCTAGGAAGATATTCATAGAGAACTTCTTCTTGGCATGAATTTAGGTGGTAGAAACACATGATTCGGAGCTTAGATGAGAGAGATATGATTGTTTAAACTTAGGCTACTAATATGACACCTACTATCACTTTTCTAGATATATTAGGAGTTTTAAGATACAAGTAATAAATCAAGAAGTTGAATTAGAAACTAAACTTCAAGCTATACATTTTATATCTAAGAATTGATAGAAATGAATCTAGAATGAGTGAAATATGTCTAGTTAAATCCAGCAAACTAAATTAGGGTTTTGAAGAAGTTAAATAAATAGAAGGGTTTGCTTTAAGCTAGAACTTGAGTTTCAAGATGAATTTGAAGCTCATTTTTTGTGTACGTATTAATTTTATTATAAAAATTCTATATCTAAAATCTCATATCAATTGAGACTTTGATTAGAGAGTAATGGCAAATTTTGTTCTCAGGTGTCTAGGGTTTTGACTTTTAAAAGTACTTGATAAGGATTTGGTGATACCAGTCAATTGACAATGAATATGGAGCAAAAATTTTGTGTGATAATGATCAAAGTTGTAAGTTTTATGCTTCCAAATTTTAAACTTATTTGAATGGCTGGATCTCAAATTATGAATTTTCAAGTTTTTGGTTGGGATTTGACTTTCAAAAGTACCTACCAAGAATTTGGTGATATCTAACAATTGGTAATGAATTCATAGCTCAAAAATTATGTAACAATAGCCAAAGATATGAATTATATTTTTCCAAATTTTTAGCTTATTTGAATTGCTAGATCTCAAATAATGAATTTTTAAGTTTTTGATTGGGATTTGACTTTTAAAAGTACCTGCCAAGGATTTGGTGATATCTAACGATCAGCAATGAATTCATGGTTCAAAAATTATGTGACAAAGATCAAAGATATGAATTATGTTTTCTCAAATTTTAAGCTTATTTGAATAATTGGATCTCAAATTATGAATTTTTAAGTTTGTAGTTTGGTTTTTACTTATAAAATTACTCGCTAATATTTTGATGATATCTGGTGATCAGTAATGAATTCACGATTGAGAATTTTTATAAAGATGACTAAAAAAAGTGAATTCTATGCTTCCAAAGTTTGAACTTATTTAAATGGTTGGATTTTGATTTATAAATTTTTAAGCTTCTAGTTTGTTGATTTATTACACACATGGTTTTGTGACTATAAAAGAGAAATTTAAGAAAGTTTGTATATATTGGATCCAATTTGATTGTAAAGAGGGACCTTGCGTCTACTCAAAGTGGACTTTTGCCACAACAACATATCAACTAGGAAAACAATAAGGTCTATCTGATGTCTTTTCTAGACATTCTTATCTTGTACTAAAAGAAGGAGATTCAGCTTTTGATCAACAAAGAACGATCTTCTTGAAGCCGGAGCAATTTCATCTTTGAGTAATGAAATCAATATTGATTGTTGATTCAACTTTTGTTAAGCAAATCGAGTTAAGTATGTCCTTAGATCTTCTTATCTATGAGATTAAGAATAATTCATCTAAATCGAATGATACTTCTAAGTTTGAATTCAAGAATGATCTACTATATTTCAAAAGATGCCTATATATACTAAAAGGCACAATACAACTAAGTGCTTTGGAAGCTTGTCACAACCTCCTTGTAGTAGAATATTTTCTATATTATAAGACTTAAGAGGTAATATCAAGAGATTTTTAGTGGCCTCAAATGTGGAAGGTTGTTAAAAAATTTGTATAATCGTGTGACATTTGTTCAAGATAAAAAACTCTTTGTCACCAGCCTTATGAACTTCTCCAATCATTACTTATACTAGAATAATCTTGATCTTTTGTTTCTATAGATTTTATAATAGATCTTCTAAAGTCAAGTTCATATGATTCTATATTTTTGATTGTAGATTGTTTTACCAAGATGGCATATTTTTTACCATGTACAAAATTTATTACAAGTGAAGAAACAGCTAAACCCTTCCTTCATAATATCTATTGCTATCATGGATTATCAAAGGATATTATATCAAATAGAGGAATACAATTCATATGAAGATTTTGGAGGATCCTTTTCAAAATATTGAAGGTGGATATAAAACTATTCTTAGCTTTCCACCCTCAAATCAATGGACAAATGAAACGGATAAATCAAGTTTTGGAACAATATTTGAGATGTGCCATCAATTATCATTAAGATGATTGGACAACTCTTTTACCATTGGTAGAGTTTCCTTATAATAATTTGATATATTTATTTATTTAACAAATTCCATTCTTTACAAATTATAATTATCATCCATGACTTGATACTTTTGACTTTTCAAAAGTTCATAATCCTATGGCAGAAGATATGGTAAATTGGTTGTCAAAGCTATATACAATAATGAAGGTACAATTAAATGAAGCTAAAGAACAACAAAAGAGCAATGCAAATATCTATCATAAAAAACAACCTTAATTCCACATAGACAATAAGATATGGTTATTTTGTCATAATATCAAGACTAATTATCCTTATGACAAGGTGGATTATTAAAAATTTGGATCATTTTTAATTTATGAACAGATTAATCCAGTTGCCTATTAATTACATCTACCAAAATCTATGAAGATCCATCTTATATTCTACTTATTATTGCTTAAACCATATAAGATAATAGATATATAAGAAAGAAGACAAATACTATCACTTCTTAAAGAAGTAGATAACAATAAAGAATTTGAGCTGGAAGAGGTCTTGGATTTGAGATGACATCAAAATTCACTAAAATATCTTATAGATTAGCGCAAATACAATGTGCACATAGAAGCCATGTAGAAATCTAGCAAATACATTAGCAAAAGTCAATGCATTTTATTAATAAAATCCATCAAAATGACAATAAAAAATTAAAAAAATCCTTGCTACAAAGCCAAGTAGGTTCAAAAGAGATTTCATTTTATTTTGTATCACTGTCTATTATTTCTTTGAATTTATTCATGCCAAAAGAAATGGAAAATCAACAATCTACAAATTCAACTCAAGAGCCATCATTTGCTAATTTATCAAATAAGACATTATAACTATCACAACCTTTAAGATAATGAAATAAAGATGAAGATCCTCAAGAACAACATGTTCTTCCTTAGATTGATAGTAGGGTACAATATGTTTGGTATTACGACCTTGGAAGAGACTCCCAATGTTTAGTGATACATTTAGAAGTAGGAATTATTCCTGATGGGATTCCAAATATTTTTTTGAAAGGAAGTTATGAAGGCCTCAACAATGATGAAATAACAAGGTGGTCCTCTTGTCCTAATATGGATCACTATCACTGGCTGAGAGGACCTATCAATTATATTCAAAGGGAGCAAAAATTAGAATATGTGGCAAATACAATTCAATACATCTTAGACTTTCTCAATATATTATCATACTGTAATTCCATACAGTATTTAAAAACTAGTTAAAATATATAATATATTCATAAATTTTAATATGTATTAGAATAGTTAGAAAAAAAAAAAAAATTAACATAAAAAACTTTAATTTAGATTTTTATTTAGTTTGATTATGGGATTTAAATTAAATAAGACCTAAATATTTAATATAAAGCCTTCAAAGGCAATTGAGATCCAAAGAAGAAGAATTAAACTACTCAGAGGCTTATTTGGAAGGATGAAGATAAATTATGGATGAATGAAAATAAGAGGTGAAGTTCTTCATTCCTATTAGTCAATGGCCATGTCTAATAGGCATTAAGGAGGCTGTCTACAAGGAGAGTAAGGATTTTGGCAACTTCAAGGAGGCCATTCAAAAATCAAAGGCTAGGATTAGAAAGCTTATTTTTTGTACTACAATTTTGATATAAAAATTGAGAAATTTGGAATTTTTATGAGGGAGAAGTAGGCACTTGAAGTTAAGGTATACAAATAGTATCTACTATCACTCTTTTGAGGATTTGAGGAATTATATAAATGATTTTGGAGATCGGGAGGTGCGGCTAGATAGGTGATTTCAAGTTCTATATTTAATATGAAAGAATTGCTACATTTAGAGTTCTAAAGAAGGAGATATTGGAAATCGAAGATAATAGATTGAATTCCAAGGCAATAAATAGGCTATTTTGTTGGTAGTGATGGATTTTGCCATATCTTGAGTTTTCACACGAATTTTTATCTAAAACTATTCAAGAAGACGAATCTTTGTATTACAAAGATATATATATCAAAGTTTCATAGAATTTGGACATTTAATTTGTAAGATATAAAGAATTTATTATACATATGTTTGTAAAGAAGGATTTGAAGCTATTATTAGGATTTTCATAATATCTAAAGATTAATGAAGAATCAATAGTTGAAATTTGTTGTGCTAGTTGTTAAGAACACATTAGTATTTTATATATATTTTGAATAGACTTAAATAGTTAGATTAAGACTTATAGATTATTTAAGTTTAAAAAAAATCCCTCCTCCGCTATAGATGAATGAGGATTTAGAGTATTTTGTTATAATTTGAATGTTTTTTATAAAATAAGACTTATATATTAGGTTTAATAGCCCTAAAAGAAAGATTTTTATAAAAATTTGAGGGTTTTATTATTTTGGATCTTAATTGAATATTTAGCTGCAATCAAAAGCCAAGTACTTTCTTGAGGCAGATTGTCTCTATCACAACAACATAATTACCACTCCTTGTGGAATTCCTTTCTAGAGGGGGAAATAATGTCATGGACAAGATTTATTCTAATAATCATCTAGTTAATATGGATAAGTAGAAGTAGGTAAAAGTAAGTTATTTTGATAATATCTTATAGAAAAGCTTCTTAGAAGCTTCATAGATGCAGATTCATTTTTATACATATCTATAGGTGATTGGTAGGTTAGAAACTTGGCCAATAAACTAGCCATATGTTACATATGTTGATAGCTTGTAGAACAAGCTAGCCACATATCATATATATTGGTAGCTTATGGAACAAGTTAAGTACGTGGTGATGTTGTATAATGATACAACCATTAGATGAAAGAGAAAGGAAATAATAATAATATATAGGAGCTCAAATAAAAATATTTGAGCAACTTATCTAAGAATTATAAATAATAGAAAAGAAAGTAGAAAAAAATTAAAAGACTAATGCTGCCTTTTTATAAAAAAGGCTTTTACTTACTTTGTAGGATCATAAATAAGATAAAATAAAATATATTAGAAAAATAAATAATATAGACATCTTTAGAAAAGAATTAAGGTGAGGTTTTAAAAATTTCTATCTTAAAAATCTTAGAGTTGATACCCAAAGAAGACAGGTTATGTGCTTGGATCAAAATCAAACCCTGAGGTACAAAACTACATGCTTATAATGGATCAAGGGGCTTTTTGGAAGATCGGAGAGTTGGATGGAAGAAGAGACTTCAGGGCTCTTGTTTGATTATTGATTTGGAGTGATTTGAGTTTGTAACAGCTTTATATGGACTTTGCAAAGTCAAGGTTGATTTAATAACTCTGATTTTTGTGAAATATATTGGAGTTTACATTTTTGAGCATTTGATGAGATTGGTTACAGATCTATAGGTAAAATTTTGTAAGTTGGTGCATACAATTGTGCTTATAGATTTTTGTGAATTTGAAATTGATCTAATAATTCAATCAAAGATTATTGAAGTTTATGTGGATTGGAGTCTCAAAAATTGGGGATTGAGGGTCATTTAGATTTTCTAAGATTTCTGGCAATCTATCAATTAAATTGGAATAAAATTTATGTGTGTGTATAAAAGACTTATTTTTTTACATGTATGTGAAATTTGAAACCAATTGAATGGTATAAAAAAGATATATTGGCATTAGACAATCAACATTAAGATTAGAAAATGAGGTTGGTCGACACTTGATTGAATTTTAGGATTGATTTTCTTATTGATAAGTTTGATCTTCTTCAAATTTCATGTGCTTGTTGCCAACTTAATTTTTAAGTGATGTAAAAATTTTAAGTAAGATAAATAATTTAATTAATAGATATTGAGATTTTAAATTGC